>OZ024914.1:7485301-7550301 GCA_964017125.1 Flabesymbios commensalis | reverse complement strand
GAACCCCAATTTGGCCTTCAATTTTCAAAGAGACAAAATGTTTCTTCTCCGCTCACCCGGAAATATTCAATACTGTGGGGAGCCTCAGACCGCCAGGGCCCGAATTACGAATCCTGTTTCTGCAGGACAATGTCATCTCATTTATCTTAGCATCCTCAGGAGGTTCTCCTAGCTCAGTTTAGCCTATATGGTCAAAAAGATGGTCTAAAACACGTTTCATTGCATTTTTATGGGTCTATGACAACTATAAATATTTTCACTTTCACAGTGCGGAGATCGACTGTAGATGTCAGAATCTGACGTCTACAGACGTCAGATTCTGACGTCTAAAGTCGATAATCGCGCTGTAAGAATTGAAATATTTCTAATGCCCATAGACCCATAACATCTATTGGTATTCAAATGAATCGGAAAGAGCTAATTAAGTCTTTTATGGTGATTTCAAATTAAAAAAATCATCTATTTGGTGTCCATAGTTTATACGAGCATAAGGGTCACTTGTGTACCCTTTTGACCTTGTACATGTCTGTGTGTGTTTCAGAGGTCAGAGGAGGCACGCTGAGAGTGGCGCCCATCTCTCCGTGGACGCTGCCAGTGGCATCTTTGACAGGAACTGTGACGAGAAACACGGACAGACCCAGCTCACAGTGGCTACATGGTTCAAATATCAGGTACCCGGAAAATACAAATCAAATCAAATCAAATGTATTACCATATTATATCCGCACAGGATTCAGGGTATATAAATTATTGGTGGTACATTAATACATTGATGTACTCTTACAGTGCTGATATTTTTAAAACGTATCAGAGTTAAACACATAACATAGAAATGTCGCCCGCGCCAAAACCAGAGATACAAAACTACATATTATTATGAATAGTATATAGGTAAAATAAACTCTAGAAAGCGTAGCAACCTACAAAATGACTACAAATAGAACATTTTTACATATATATCTATTATAGAATTTACATCCTCTGCTAAAAATGCATGGGCCAGCGTGACTCCGGCCAGCGTCAGCTCGCGAAGCCGTCGAATGGCCGACAACACGGCAGGCATACTAATACGTTATGCCCAAAGTCACATTCAAAATGATCAACCAGGATCGCATGATTTTCGGCGATTTCTCAGTCAAGTCTAAACCGATTTCCTCGAAATTTTGCAAATGCCATTTTCTATTCATATCCTAACACCCCTGACAATTTGTAACATTAAATAGCGTATATTAAAAGCCATTGCAAATTTTCAAGAAAATCGGTTGAAAATTGACGGAGAAATCGGCGAAAATCATGCGATTCTGGTGATCATTTTCATGTTGGGTCAATGCTGGCTCACCGTCTGCAATGCTGCCTCTACATTGATCCGAAATCGGATTCCTGTCTTGTGTTTTCTTGTTTGTTAAAGGTTAACCCTCTCATATTTATTATTTCATTTTTTTCCTCTGAAAGTCGTGTATCGCTACCGCGACTCACAGCTTTAAGTTGGTGAAAAATGACCATATTTTGTTAATTTTTGACATAATATTTTGCAATTTTTGCTGTTTAACCCTTACAACGGTGGATTATTTTTTTTAAATCATGGAGACCAAAGGGTCTTTTCAATTTGAGATCATCATAATTGTCTCGGTTAGCTCTTTCTGATTCATTTGAATACCTATGTTATGAGTCTACGGCCATTATAAATATATTTACTCTTACAATGCGGGGATCGACTTTAGACGTCAGAATCTGACGTCTACAGACGTCAGATTCTGACGATTAAAGTCGATCCCCGCGCTGTAAGGGTTAAACACTTATTTCGTGGTTGGGGCGGGTGAAATGTTTAACCCTTTGCCTGCTAATGACGACCAATATCGTTTTTTACGAGTTTTATCAACCGATTATTTCACTGTTATTGGGAATGAAATGAAGGTAAAAAACATGCACATTTGTAAATGCTTGGTCTCAAATTAAACAAATATGATTAATTTTCAACCACTTGAGGTTGTGGATCGCGGTAGCGAGACACAAGCTCAAGTGGTTGAAAAAAAGAAATAAATGTACTCAGCAGGATAAGGGTTAATTGTTTGCCTATTTGTGTTTTAAGTACAAGGGTGAAGACGTCAACAAGATCTCTGGATTGGTGACTAACTGCGGCGACGACGAGGGACCCAGTGTGTTCATGGAGATCCGAGGGGATAAGGTGTGCGGTGGAATCAAGACCCTTGGCAACCCAATGGTGGAAGTCTGTAGTACCAGCTCGGTAAGTCAGCCCTCCCTCCTCCACACACACACGGAATTCAGCACTGACAAATTGACATAATAATAAAAATAATAAATAAACATTTACATAGCGCCATATATCAGTAGCACAATCATAGGCGCTTCACATGAGATAAATTGTCCAGTCACTGTAGTGTTTATTTAAAAGTAAAAAAGTATGTATTAGAAGCGGGTGTGTATAGATTTAAAAACCGCTTAAAAGTGTATCTTTGCTGAGGCATTTCACAGATATTGGTAAATTAACGGAAAGCCGCTGTGAACAGGTAAGTTTTGATGTATAGTCCAGGCGATTTGTGATAAATAATGATATGGCTCAACCCAAAAGAAATTGCAAAAGTAATAAACAATATACCAAATGAAAGCTTATACACTCTTCTATAACATATAAAAAATCTAAGAAAATATATTGAGTTGAACGACTTTTTCTGGAGGGGGGGGGCACATTGGCTTTACGCTCATCCGGATATCAAGCGCTATCTTTGATATTTTCTTTCTAAACATTATTATATCAAGAAAAATATCCTGTAGTATCGGACGACAAAGTGAGGTAGATTATATATGATCAGATAAAATCAGAAAAATATATTTTTTTCCATGACCAATCATTTGGTATATATTTTATTACTTTTGCGATTTGTTTTGGGTGCATCCTTATTTGTCCTGGACTTAATGTGGTAGGATTTGCTTGTAAACGCTGCCAGGCTCAGCTGCTGGGAATCGACCAAAATGGTTGAAATATTAGATACTGTGTGTGCTGATTGGCGGCTGTGCTCAAGCGTCAAACCGCTTACAGTGACGACTATAGGCGGTAAACATCAATGTGGGAGGTGTGCGAACCACGCTGTCTGTGTGGGAGTGAACTATACTACCATCTGCTTGCTGCTCTGTAAGTGGGCGGGGGCCCTAGGGTAGTGGTTAGCACCGCTTTCACGCTAGAGTTCGGGGCTCGGTTCCCGCCTCGGAGGTTTGAAAGAAACAAAAGGTTTCTTCCTCATCCACGTGTGAAACTCAGTATTGTGGGGAGCCTCCGTGATCGAGAGGTAGCGCTCGGCCTCAGACCGCCAGGGCTCGAATTTCGTATCCTGTGTCTGGAGGACAGTGTCGTCTCACTCATCTCACCATCCTCAGGAGGTTCTCCTGGCTCAGTTTAGCCAATATGTGCACACAGGTGGACTAAAACCGCATTCATTTAATTTAATTTTTGGTCTTACTCGTCTCACTCGTCTCACTAGTGTTAGCATTTTTTTATACGTTGGTAGGCCTAGCTTAATCTGCAAAAAAAAATTGTTTCTGTTTCTTTGGTCACTTGAGTTAATAAACAATGTGATTATCAAATCAAGGAAGAAAAGAAAATGTGTTGATTGCATATGACAAGGGAGTATTAAATGTCTAGCTTCATCATTCAAATCGATATGACACCCCCCCCCCCCCGCCCCCTCCCCTTCCGCAGTGAGGTCTTTACAATTCCATCTCACAACTCACACCCGCAATGAGGCATTTTAATTTGCCTCTCAGGAGATGAGGTAGCCGCACACCCCCTCCCACAGTGAGGTCTTTTAACTTATTTGGGCCTCTCCGTCCACATGTATTCATATTAATTTTGCTTTGGGCTTTTTTAAAGATGATTTGAGAAGATTTAACATCTAAAAGTTTTATTATATCAACAATGTTTTGCCGCTTCAGTCTTGTTCAGTATGTGGCGCCCCCAAGCGAATGTTATGTAAGCATCACATTTCTAATATCATGTCATCTGTGGGGGGCGACCCGATGGCTCATTCGTATCGACAGCGGCTTGTAACCTAGAAGTACCATGTTCGAATCCCGGATATTTGTCGTCGCGGTTGTGCATATACAGTGCTCCAAACTGCTTAAAGGCCTCTGGGGTGTACAGTGTTACCTATTGTACTATAAAGAACCCTTGAATTTATTCGAAATTAGAGTAGTATATTAAAATAGGCCTATACAACACTCTCTCAATTAATAAGGTGTGAGCCTTTAGTCGACATACCACAAACCTTAGGTTTTGCCAGATACTGAGCTAGTACATTGCGGATTAACCCTTTCAGGCATGAATTTATCATTGTCATCTTCATCCACTACAATTTTCGACTTGTAGTGGATGAAGATGATTTGATGTGGTTTAAAAATTAAAGAAAATTACCATGTATTGGTAAACCAGTTGCGTGGAATTTTTTGTTCTAAAACCCTTGATTGTAGGAAAATTAAGTCTGTTTTCAGGGATGTAAGATGATGCTTTAATGCATCGTGAGGACTTAAAGGGTTAAAGAAGGTTACCTACCCCATTTTTTCAAAATACTATATACTTATATCCTGCTTTACAGATTAACACTGATCTGTGGTTTTCCGTACCTCGGCGGATTCAGGATTTTGTGAAAGAAGGGGGGCGTAGTGGGGGAGGGGGTTGTGTTGAAGGCATGTATTTGTGAACATTATTTAGAAAAAAAGGGTCGGCGGGGCTGTTCACCCCCCTTTTATTTGCAATTATATACTGAATTTACAATTTATGAGAGTCATGTCATGTGTGACATGCTCGTGTGAGAAAATACAAACGGTATTCATGTTTCGCGCCAGAAAATACAGCAATCGTTCAATGAAAAAGGTGTTCGCTTAAAGGCTCACACCTTATTCATTGAACGAGTGTTGTATATTCCCACATCGCACTCAAATGAACATCGTTTTTATATCACACTAAAGGCTCACACCTTATTCATTGAACGAGTGTTGTATATTCCCATATTGCACTCAAATGAACATCGTCACAAGGCATCCACTTGCCCTATATTTACTTCTTGTTTATTTTCAGATCGTCAATCAAGTGTGGTATTACGTCTCCATGGTGTATGACGCCCCCACCCTGGACCTCTACGTCACCGTCGGCACTGAGTTCCCCACCTGTGGTGGAGCCACACCTGGGGCTACCTGCTCCCCGGCAGCTACAGCCACACAAACAGGTAGACAAACACACAAACAACTAATGCTACCCAAACAGGTAGACACACACACAAACAACTAATACCGCTACCCAAACAGGTAGGCAAACACACAAACAAGTAATGATTTGTCGCAAATTAAATAAATATGAGTAATTTCACCCACTTGAAGTTGTGGGTCGCGATAGCGATCCTCAACTTTAAGTGTGTGGGGGGAGGTTCTCCCCAATAATTCATTTTTATTTATTTATTCATTTACATGCGAAAGTATACAATTAATATGTACAATACAAATAAACATATCTAACATAATATGAATAATTAATAAAAACAAATGTTGAAAATTGTTAGAATAGTGCATAATTATATATAAAAAATAATAGAAACTAACCCCCCCTCCCCCTAGCAAACACCAACATATCTTAATCTTAACGTGAATGAGAACAACTGGATGGTCAGAGAATGAAGGCAAGGCATATTACACTGTACTACATATCACAAAGTACGACATATCACAAAGTACGACATATCACAATGTACGACATATCACAGTGTACGACATATCGCAATGTATGATATATCACAATGTCTGATATATCACAATGTATGATATATCACAATGCACGACATATCACAAAGTACGACATATCACAATGTACGACATATCACAATGTGTGATATATCACAATGTATGATATATAACAATATATTGCATATCACAATGTATGACATATCACAATGTATGATATATCACACTGTAATACATATCACATAGTACGACATATCGCAATGTACGACATATCACAATATATGATATATCACAATGTATGATATATCACAATGTATGACATATCACAATGTATGATATATCACAATGTATGATATATCACACTGCACTACATATCACAAAGTACGACATATCACAATGTACGACATATCACAATGTATGATATATCGCAATGTATGATATATCACAATGTATGACATATCACAATGTATGATTTATCACAATGTATGATATATCACAACGTACGACATATCACAAGGTACGACATATCACAAAGTACGACATATCACAATATACAACATATCACAATGTACGACATATCACAGGGTATGCTATATCACAATGTATGATATATCACAATGTACGACATATCACAAGGTACGACATATCACAATGTACGACATAGGCCCTATCACAGTGTATGATATATCACAATGTCTGATATATCCCAATGTATGATGTATCAAAATGTACGACATATCACAAGGTAAGACATATTACAATGTACGACATATCACATTGTACGACATATTACAAGGTACGACATATCACAATTTACGACATATCACAATGTACGACATATCACAATGTACGAAATATCACAATGTACGACATATCCCAGTGTACGACATATCACAATGTACGACTTATCACAATGTACGACATATCACAATGTACGACATATCAAAATTTACGACATATCACAACGTATGATTTTTCAATATGTACGACATATCAAAATGTACGACATATCACAGTGTACGATATATCACAATGTACGATATATCACAATGCACGACATATCACAATTTACGACATATCACAATCTACGATATATCCCAATGTACGACATATCACAATATACGACATATCACCATGTACGACATATCACAATGTACGACATATCACCATGTACAACATATCACAATGTACGACACAATGTACGACATATCACAAGTTACGACATTTCACAATGTACGGTATTTCACTATCGACGGTATGTCATAATCCAGCGAATATTAAAAGGTACGATTGCTCGCTGCGGTGATGAGTTGTTATACTATAAGCTGACTAAGACATTTGTGATTATTTTAAATTGGAAAAAACCTTCGGTCTGCATGGTTTAATTATTTATATTTTTTTAAATATTTATATATTTCATGGTTGTAAGAGTTGAGTGACCCCCGTGAGATGTTATATGAGCACACCGCCATAACAATTACGACTACGATAAATCTGGGAGTGTACCCACCCCCCATCCTCCGGGTACACCCCCCCCCCCCCCCCATGCTTTATGCACTGAAAAGGGGTGAGCTGAGACGGCTACTGCAGCTAGATGGGATGTTAACCACTAACCCTTCTAGCCTCTAAAGCGCTGATTTTTTTTATGAAAACTTTGAGGCCGAATAGATTTTATCAATTTGAAATCCTAATGACTGTCTTAGTTAAATAGCTCTTTCCGATTCATTTGAATAACTATGTTATGGGTCTACGACCATTAGAAATATTTTTATTCTTTCAGTGCAGGAACGACTTAAGACGTTAGAATCTGACGTCTGCAGACGTCAGATTCTGACGTCTAAAGTTTATCACTGCGCTGTGAGGGTTAAAGCGCAAAATTAGTCATTTGAAGTTGTGTCTTGCTCCCGCCATATACCCACAACTTCAAGCGGCTGCAAATTAATCATATTTATTTAAGTTGAGACCAAAAATAAGCGAATGTTTAATAAGCAAATGTTTGAACATACACTTCTTTCCCAATAACCGCGATTTACTCGGCTATAAAATAGATTAAAAACGACTATTGTCGTTTAACCCTTTAAGCCTTCACGATGCATTAAAACATAATTTCACATCACTGAAGAATAACTTAATTTCCTGAAATCTGGTGGTTTTATGACGAAAACTGTCATGAAACTGTTTTAAAAATAACAGTATTTTTTTCATTTGTCACCCACTTCAAGTCATCTTCATCCACTGCAAGTCGGGAGTGGCGACAGCAATTCGCGGCTTGTAGTGGATGAAGATGAAAATGGTAAAGTCCGGCTTGAAAGGGTTAAGGGTTCAAATATGTATGTAATATGTGAAAAATGTTATTATATAGTTATTTATTAAACCGAGCATTATTTGTAAATATTAGTGGCATTTTACCCCTTTATCTTTTCAGCATCGGAATCTGACGTTTGTAAACTTCAAATTATAAAGTCAATCTCTGCTCTGAAAGAGTATGATATTTATAAAGACCGTAAATGCGTAACAATGTTATCCAAATCAAGAGGAGCTAACTAATTTATAGGATAATTATGATTTAAAATTGAAAAAAAGAAATTGTTTTTTATGGTTTACACCAAACTATGTCAGCGCTTAAAGCGTTGTCAATTTCTGCATAAACCATGGAGATAAAAGGGTATTTTTCAATTTTAAATCATCATAAATGTCATAGTTAGCTCTTTCTTATTCATTTGAATACCTATGTCATGGGTCTGCGGCCATTTGAAATATTTTTGCTCTTACAGTACGGGGAGAGACTTTAGTCGTCAGAATCGGAAGTCTACAGACGTCAGATTCTGACGACTAAAATCTATCCCCGCACTGTAGTAGAGAGTTCAGCCTGACAAATGGCTGGTATTTACATCATGTCTACTGCAGGCCGTGTTGAAACTAGTTTGATGTGACACCCCGTAATTTAATTTAACCCCCCGCCCCCCCCGTCCATTATTTCACTTATTGTTGGCATTAATGATTATTCTTTTTGACCTTTCGAACAGTGACCAAAATTTCGATCCACATTTTTAAGTGTCTAAAACTACTTCTATATTAACATAGACCTTGTGTTGACTACAGAGACCAAGTTTTGTAATAACATTGACCTTGTCCTTTTTTAACCACTCTGAATTATGTCTCGCTATCGCGATCCACAATTGCAAGGGTTTAAAATACTTGAATTATGTATTTTATATTAATCTTGACATTGTGCTATTTCAGACTGCGTTTTATATCAATCTTGGCATTATGTTTATTACAGGTTGTGTTTTATAATAATAATCTTAATCCTGTGTTGACTATATCAATCTTGACATTGTGTTGACTACATAGACTGAGTTTTTAAATAATTTTCGCCCTGTGATGACTTCAGGCTGAGTTTTATATCAATCTTAGACATGGTAAATGCCTAATCTTCACCAGACCAATTCTGTTCTATTTTTAGAATTTGAGATTTTAGCTCGCTAACGCAATCTATAATCTCAAATGTTTACAAATATTTGAATTCTATTTTTATTGTATATTAATATTTCCATTATGTTTCTTATCTATCCTAACCTTATATTTGTTTCAGGTTGTGTTGAGCCTCGTAAGTGCAGTCTGAACATAGGTGTGAGTGGCAACCACTGGTCCCTCAACCAATTCTTCCACGGCCTCATGGACGAGGTGAGTAAAGTGTATATTTGGAGACCAGGAGAAGTGATTTTAACTCCTAAAACGCTGAAATATTTTTGTATATACCATGGAGACCAAAGTTTTTTTTCAATTTAAAGGGACTGGCCCACGCTAAAATCATTAAAAAATCGGTGATTTTATTTTGGTTTCTTAATATGACCATATGATGTAAACATGTCCATAGACTAGAACTGCAATTTTTTTTTAATTTTTATGCTGCGCATTCACCAGTTAGACTAGATATAGACACGGAATCCCCGTATTTCTAATTTTTGACATGGTTGTCAATAATTAGAAATCAGGAATTTCGTCTCTATATCTAGCCTAACTGGTGAATGCGCAGCACAAAAAAAAAAATTGCAGTTCTAGTCTATGGACATGTTTACATCATATGGTCATATTAAGAAGCCAAAATAAAATCACCGATTTTTGATGATTTTAGCGTGGGCCAGTCCCTTTAAAATCATCATAAATGTCTTAGTTAGATTTTTCTGCTTCAGTTGAATATCTATGTTATGGGTCTACGGCCATTATAAATATGTTAATTATTTCAGTTCAGGGACCGTCTTTATACGTCAGAATTTGACGTCTACAGACTGCTAATGACTTTTCATGATCTTATAGAACGTCACTAATTTGTGAATCATCCTCTTGTAATATGACATTTTATTGCCGTTTAAACCACCCCTTTGTTTTATTATAACATGTTATTGATATTTTCGCTTTAATATAACGTGTTATCATGATTATTGACTTGTGAACACTCCCTTTCTTTTATTATAACATGTTTTTGACATTTTCGTTTTAATATAACGTGTTATTGACTTATGAAAAATCCCTTTGTTTTGATATAAAACGTCAAAGATTTCTGAATTTCACCTGTTTTAATATAACGTGTCATCGACTCCATCTCGTTTTTAATAAAACACGGCATTGAGTTTCACAGACCATTCGCGTTACACGTCTGTGCTTTAGTATAGGATGTTACTGTTTTTTCTTGACCCTTCATGTTTCAGGTCTCTATTTTAGTATAACTTTTTACTAATTTTCCTACACCCTTTATGTTTTAGGTCCAGGTTTCCAGAGCTGCTGATTATTTTGCCTGTGCGATTTCACTATAGTAACCATGACAGCTGATGTGATGGCTGTAATGCCCTCCCTACACACTACAGACATTAAACTAATGTTGATTCAACGTTGGTTCAGCGTCGTAAACTCTCATTAACAAAATGCATGAAAACTCTTATTAACCCTTTGCCTGATGATCACGAACTTAGTCGTTTTTAATCCGTTTATTGGCCGATAAAATCACAGTTATTGGGAACGAGAGGAGTGTTTATAAAGCAAGATTTGCAAATGTGTTGTGTCAAATTCAACAAATGTCAGTAATTTTCAGCCACTTGAAGTTGTGTGTCGCGGTAGCGAGACACAACTTCAAGTGTCTGGGAATTTAAATTGTTTCAGTTCAGCAGGATAAGGATTGAAAATGTTCCTGAACGCTCTTTATCTAGTAAAATATAAATCTATTATATCTGATAACACAGAAAACACAATATATCGAGCCAATGCTGAGCAAATGCTGGGCCATCATTGCAGACGTTGTTCCAGAATTGATTCAACATTGGGCCGATGTATTGTGTTTGCCACAAAAAACTCTTTCAGCTCAAATGTCGCAAAATGCATTACATCTCATCAAATATTTTAAGACAAGCCGATTTTTTGTTTGATTGTAATCTATGATTGTCTGTGTAATACCCTCTACCATTGTCATCTGTATCCACCACAGTCACGCTTGCATGCCGTGGAGAATCGGACGGGACAGTGAACTAGCTATGGAGTCTTAATATTCAGTCAAAGAGAAGTATTTTGAATGTACATGACTGGAGAACTGGTAGACTCGCCCACTAGGTGTCCCCGTCTGATTCTCGATCGCAGGCGCGCGTGATTACAAGCAGCGAATTGCAATTGGCGACTTGTAGTGGATAAAGATGAATGAAATGGGTGGCAAATAAAAAATATATATTATTATTTTTAAAACAGTTCCATGGAATTTTTTTGCTATAAAACCCCTAGGTTTTGGAAAATTTACCCATTTTTCGGTGATGCAAAATGATGCTTTGATAAATCGTGAGGGTTAAAAAGATTATCTTGAGTGACTTAAAAACAGAATATTAAATTACTGTATGTTCAGAAAGGCAATAATAAAGAATGATGTTATAGCTTTACTTGATTACATAAACCGATTTGCATTACCTTAGTTATCTAGATACAAACTGTATAATTATATATATTGTGTTTACAGACACCGTTGACAACACGTATATTATATTACGTATACTGGTAATTGATGTTCGTCTTAACATTTATAGACCACGCTCAACGTGAACTGTAGTAATAAACAATGTCGGTGGTCTATACTGCCATGTAAAGCCAAACAGTATCTTCTCACTTGTAAAGTGAACATTTACTTTTGACTTTGCACGGCAGTATAATAGCCATACATTAAAATGCGCAAGTTTGTTGTTGGAAGTTCCAGCAAACACGAGACATTCATAGTTGGTTCAATGTTGGCCCAGCGTCGCAGACGATGAGCCAACATTGAACCAACATAGTTTCAGCATCTGGTGCCTGCTGGGATTATAGACGGGCCAGCAAACACAAGATATTGAGCCACAGCTGGATTAATGTTGGGTGAGTGCTGTAGACGGTGGACCAACTTTGAACCAACAATGGCTGAATGTCTCGTGTTCGCTTTGTCTGGAGAGACATGAGCCATGCATGGTGAGCGCTAATAAATTACTGGTAGGAAATCTGAGACGCTTCTAACGGTATATTGATATTGTAACATAATTTACATGCAAATGGGGACGGTGTAATCAGTAGAGGGTAGGTGTCAGGGGGGGGGGGGGGGTGTTACTGATTAATTATGTAGTTAGACATTCCAGACAACACAGAAATGTTGATCAATGACAGTCAATTAAATTTCCAAAAGTAGTGCTAATTAGCATTTATACGATATCTTGAAGTGGTTGTCCCTAAATTACTACATTTTTTTGTGGTGGGGTGAAGGAGGAACAACTTTGGTAAGGATGTATTTGCAAAAAAATCATCATAGCCCCCTTAACTATAAATTATAAATGCTCCCCGTAATTGTATCAACTGACATATTTTGAGAACAATTATTTTAAGGGAAAACTTTTCGGCCCCAATGTCAAAAAATGCACCACATATCGTCAAATACATTTTCCTAAAAAGAATATATTGAGTTTTTGTTAAATTTTTGTATTTGTGTAACCATTTACCATTTTCATCTTCATCCACTACAGGCCACGAATTGCAATTCGCGACTTACAGTGGATGAAGATGGCGTGAAATGGGTGGCGAATGGAAACATATATAAATGCTATTATTAGAGCAGCTATCTTATACATTTTCGTCCTAAACCCCCCAGGTTTTAGAAAATTAACCCATTCTTCGGAGTTGCAAAATGATGCTTTGATGCATCGTGAGGGCTTAAAGGGTAAATATGGGGGTAGCGAGTTTCACCTCACCACGATAAAAAAGTAAGAGTAATACATCAATTTCACGATCTATACATTTTTAGTTTGGTGGGCAGTGACATTTCGATGGCAATGACATTTTGATGGGCAGTGACATTTTATATTGAATTAATTATAACGTAGATGACTATATTCGTCACTTGGTGGTACTAGTGATGTATCAGACTAATGTTAAGGGGAACAGTCATCGCACAAAGAAGCGGATCATTTAACTCTTAAAGTGCTGAAATAGATTTATATAAACTAAGAGACCAAACGGTTTATTCAGTAAAACAGCTTTGTTGCCTGTTTTACTGATCAGAATGTTGCTGTTCTAAAGCGTCTGCCAGAAGGCATGCTCTAGTTTAACTATGTGACGGTTTAGTATGCATTTTTAGAAACATATGTAATACGTTCACAAATAAAATGTACAGACAGATTCGAGTTATTGCACATACATTGTTTTTGCTTAGAACAAACTTGTAGTTTTACTAATAAAATATTGATGTATCTTCCGTTGTCTTTTTAATGCTGTTCAGATGTGTTAAACACCAACGCTAGCGCGACATCGAAAGCCAACGCGAAAAGTTACTAAGAGGTGGGATTTACTCGAGCCAGCATTAAAACAACATTGGTTCAACTTCTCCTGTCTGCTTATAATAATATTATTAGTCTTTCAATATAACATGTAAATATCGAGAATTCACTGTAAGGTGCCACCATCTAGTGATTGTGTGGTGATAGCAAAAAGCAGTAACTTTTTACTTGAAATTAAAGCAGTTACTGCCTCTAACCCTTTAAAACCTGAATTCTTCAAAGCATCGTTTTACATTCATTAAAACTGACTTAGTTTACTACATTTTTTCGAAACGCAGTGACGTCACCGGAAACCCTATTGAATGGCTACTTGGTGAAAATAATGTTAAATAGGCTGAACCGGGCAAGGAAATCATCCTGAGGATGGTCAGATAAATGAAATGACACTACACTCTTGACACAGGATTCGACATTCGAGCCCTGGCGGTCTGAGGCCGAGCACAAAATGATTTACGAGTGAGCGGGGGAGAAACATTTTCTTTCTTTGGAACTAAAAGGCCAGAGTGGGGCCCGAACTCGCGATCACCCGACTTTCCAAGCAGGCAGTTTTACCCACTGCAACAGGGCCCCCGCTGGTCTCAATTCAGCATTTACATCACCGAGAGCTCACTGTAAGGTGCCGCCCTCTCGTGGTGGTATCTGGTAATAACAGGGTTATACTTGGAGAATAAATACTAACCCAGTGTAGGAACCATACAGAACTATAACCCTAACCATTTCGGGTGTGTAATATGGAATTCCGATGTGTGCCAGGCTGAAATATTCGGCTACATGGGTTAATTTCGCGACTCAAAATAATACCTTAAGGCCATATAAATCTAGCTCCAAATATACACTAATCCGTGGGTCAGATGAGGTTACAGTACATCCCCTCCCCCAGGACAGTAAGAGATGATTCAGCATTTGTTATTCCTTAGACACCAAGAGCCACAATTTATGATCAGCAAACATCAGTAACTGTTACTGCTACTTACCTTTGGCCGACGGTCAGTATGCCAGTACTCGATGGCAGAAGAGAATCCTGCAGCTCAAAGACAACTGCTAACTTGAAAAGTAAGCAGTTACTGATGTTTGTCTGTGGACGACGGTCACTATGCCAGTACTGGATGGCAGAAGAGATTCCTGCAGATCAAAGAAAAACATCAGTAACTGTTCACTTGAAAAAAGCGGTTACTGCTGTTTGTTTTTGGACGACGGCCAGTATGCCACTACTCGATGGCAGAAGAAAATCCTGTAGCTCTAAGACAAACAGCAGTAACTGTTTACTTGAAAAGTGAGAGAATTCTGCAGGGCAAAGACATATGATTACTTGAAAAGTAAGCAGTTACTGGTGTTTGTCTTTGTGTGTGGTCAGTATGCCAGTACTCGATGGCAGAAGAGAATCATGCAGCTCAAAGACAAACAGCAGTAACTGCTTACTTCAAAATAAAACAGTTACTACTGCTTTCATCTAACCCTTTAAAACCTCATTATTCTCCGAAGCATCGTGTAACATTCATGAAAACTGACTTAGTTTACAAAAAGTCTGCGAAACGCAATGATATCACCGGAAACCCTTTTGAATGGCTACTCGGTGAAAGCAATGTTATATAAATCACCCTCCCCCATACTTCATTGTATAAGATTACCAGTTGAAAACATTGCAGATCACAGAATTAAAACTTGATCCAGTGTTGTTTCAATGTTGGCTCACTGTCTCCGACGCCGGACCAACAATAACCCTTTCAACTGGGGGACCTCTTTATACGTCAGAATCTGACGTCGGTAGACGTCAAATTCTGACGTATATAGGTGGTCCAGGCAATGAAAGAATTAAAACATATATATTGGCCGTAGACCCATAAAATAGGTATTCAAATGTTGTGACTTATAATGGATGAAGATGACTTGAAATGGGTGGCAAGTGACAAAGAACATAATACTTAAAGCTGCATAACTGTTTTGTTTATTTCGATAAAAATAACCTAAAACGTACAAAACAATCATTGCTATTGTTTTAAAGGCCTGATAAATGCACTAAAACTGGGTAAATGTAGCGGAATTAGTTCACCATGCGGTACACTATCAAGTATTTTCAAGTAGTGATTCGGTGTATGTACAATATTCATGTAATAACGGTAAGGTTATGGGCCAATATAATGTTACATTTGCCAGCACGAAACCACCCCCTTAATAACAAACACATACGTTGAACATAATCAGCATAATGTTGGGCCAGTACCGCAGACGATGGGCCGACATTAGTCTGCCATTGGATCAATGCCTCGTGTTAGCTGAGATACAAAGCTCACATAACCAGCCGCAGATCTAGATGTCGGATACTGGGTCAAATCGGTTACAGTAAAGTCTGATGTTTTTAAATATTATTTTATTTTACCGCATAGCGCGATGTATATCACTGTATGTGAAGATTTACGATAAAATAAAATAAAGTCTGATATTGTCTGGTAGCACTTTGACTATATTTTGAAATCTCCATGAGATACCTAATAAAAATATGCAAATGTTTTAAAAGAAAATCACGAAAATCCAAAGAGCGAAAACGATGATTTACATCACTGAATTTTATGTTGACTCCGAGTACAATTTCTCACCGTCTGGGGAGAGCCATTTAAAGGCGGGCCAAAGGCTCAGATGCTGGCCCACACTTAAAAGCACCATACTGAAATAGCTTCTATTTTTCAAGTGAGTGACATTCACCATACCGGTACCGATATTAAACATGACATTACATGCAGATATCATCCATATCACACAAAGTAATAACTTCTAGATATGTCTAACTGATATGAGACAATACACGTTGTACTGTGAAATGTATCTATGATCACTTAAAAAATAGCAATAATTTTAAAAGTCTTCCTCTCTTGTTTCTATGATGACCGTTATCTGTCACTGGGTACTTTTAATGTCCTGATTACATAGACAGTATGTCTTACTCCGCTGTGATAAGGTTTGTTTTGGTGGAGCAACAATATTAAAAAACAACAAACTTAAATCCCTAATAACTCAGTAGCCGGAGCAGTAAAATAAAAAAATAAAACACCATTCTCCATGGATTACTCGTTTCAATACAATAAACAAAACAGTTATGCAGCTTTAATAATAATACATAATACTAAATAACGTACTAAATTATTAAAGCAGTGATGCTTTGATGCATATTGAGTTGCAATTAGCGACTTATAGTATATGAATATGACTTGAAACGGGTGGCAAATGAAAAACATATATAATGTTATTGTGTATTAAAGCATATTATTAAAGCTTTGATGCATCTTGAGGCTTCAAAGGGTTAATATGGGGAGGTGGTGTGGGAATCGCTACCGCGAGTCACACCTCACCGCGATGAAATAGTTACAAACAGGCTGGATTTTCTCGCGCCGGTTTATTATTTTATTTTTTATCAGCTTTATTTAAAACAACATTGGTTAAACATCTAGTGGTCTCTCAATACAACATGGAAATCACCCATATCTCACTGTAAGGTGCAGCCATATCGTGCTGGTGTCTGGCAAAAACAGTGTTGCGTATTGATTTTTCTACGTTTTTCACTATTTTCGGGTGTGCTACATCGAATTCCGATTTGTGCCAAGCTGAAATATTCAGCTAAATGGGTTAATTTCGCGATTCAAAATAACACCCCAAATACCTATTAATCTAGCTCTAAATATACATCAATCCGTCGGCCAGATGGGTTTACAGTTACTCCTTAGATCTCAATATCAAAACGGTTTACTTGAAAACAAAGCAGTTACTGCTATTTGCCATTAACTATTTAAAACATCATTATTCATCAAAGCATCGTTTTACATTTATGAAAACCGACTTAGTTTACGAAATGCAGTGACGTCATCGGAAACCCTTTTCAATATGGTATTTAAATCCCCCTCTCCGATACTTTATTGTATTAGATTGCTCAAAACCATTTTGAATGGCAACTCAGTAAAAATAATGTTATATAAGTCCTCTTCCCCCATACTTTATTGTATTAGATTGCTTGGTGAGAACATTGCAGGTCAAGGTTATTGAGTTACACAGAATTAGCCCTTCACGCAGTGTAGTTTTAATATTAACCGTTTCAGTGCCTGAGGCGACAGACGTCAAATTCTGACGTATAAAGACGGTCTCTCCCACTGAAAGAATTAACATATTTCTAATGGCCGTAGACCCATAACATAAGTATTCAAGTGTATCAGAAAGAGCTAACTAAGACATTTATGATGATTTCAAATAGAAAAATACACTTTTGGTCTTCATGGTTCATACAAAAAATATGCTAGAGTTGTAAGGGTGAAATAACACTGTTTACTAGACCCGTATATGTTCCAAACATGTTTCAAATCAAGTAAAATGTCGCTCAAACTGAAAATCTATTTTGTGGTTGGTCGTTTGATTAATCAAATAACTCAATCTTGAAGATATCTATTTTTCACCAATATATAAATTGCCGATATCTCACTGATAAATATATGGTTTTATTGACCAAAGTAATAAAATGTGTGCTAACAGTGGTCCAAGAAAAGCTTTCTTGTTGAAGACGAGTGGCATATAGTGTGATATGGTAATTTTCTCGTGTTAAATTTTTCGAGAATTCGGGACTTTTCACGAAATTAAGAATTCGCGAATTTTCTTTTTTCTTTAGTAGCGCTATTATAATAATAATTTTCGCGAGATTTTTGGAATTAGCGAGTTTATCTTCCTCGCAAAATTCGTGAAAGTTAAAACCTCGCGAATATTACCAGATCTACAGTATAGTGTTTTACAATTGCATTAAACGTTAATTGTGTGAACGCCACTAATTGCTTGTATAGTGATTGTGGCATTGCTTATGTCCTTTTCAAAACATTTCCCAAACGCTGGCTAAATGCACCTAACGTGTAAAGGATTAGTGGTGCGCTAATTAGCAAATAAAACCCGGCAAACACATGTTCATTGGTTCAATGCTGGGCCACTGCCTTTGACACCGTATCCCTGAATCCATTGTACAAACATTGGGTGAATGTTTCATGGGTCAAAGCCAACGTCCCGTACATTAAAACAATGTTCAGTCATACTTGGCACAATGTTTAATTTCGTGTGTAGCCGCTAGTTAAGCCTATAACGATTAATTAATTTGACCTTCAATATGTCTGGTGTAGATATCAGTACCGAAATGTTTGATTTTGTTAACTAAAGCTATAGGTATTTAACAATTTTTGTGAACAAATCGTAATTATTCATGCCGTCATCTACGTTGAGGACATCAATTTCATAGATTATACTCTAAGCCGGTTAGCAGGAAGTGTCAACACCTATTTGAGCGTTGAATGGTTTACCATTGTAAAAAGAACAGTATGTAAAGCCCTACAATAACAGGAAGACAATAGTCGCACGTCCGGCAAGATGAAAGTCGGAGCAATAAGCCACACACCCGAGTAATGGCACGGTGCTATACACAGTGAAATGTGTTAGATTTGATCACGGCCATCTTGCAAGACCTGAGCTCAGTGATATTGCTTGGAGTGATTTCGACTATTATTTAAAAATAATCATGTAATTATATATTTGAAATAATAAAATTATGCAATTATATATTTGAAATAATACAATTATATACCAATACATGTACTAATATAATAACATTACAGTATGAATTAGATATATATATCCTCGGTTCCAACACAGCTTGGAGGGGGGTGGGAGAACTGCTCCGAAACTCTGCCATACTCGAAGTTCCGTCGTATTTCTTGAGAACAGATGATGACGGAACATAGAGGTCTCTCTGTACGCTTTAAGGGTTAACCCTTTAACCGCCGGTGTCGCATATTTTCGGGTTTTCCTTTTTTATTAGCACATTAAGTACCAACTTTTAAAGATAACATATGACATCAATCAGCAATATTTGAAAACAGTTTACCTCCATTTTGTCAAATCTGAATAATTTTCACTCACTTGAAGTTGTGGATCGCGTCAGCGAGACACAACTTCAAGTGGGTGAAAATTCAGATTAAATAATTTGGCGGCCAAAGGGTTAATGATCATGAGTGAGCCACACGTACTGTGTAAATATCACAGGTAAAGTGATTGTAAATCAGTGTATGTGTGACTGTTACCCAGCAAACACGGTACATCAATCCAATGTTGGTTCAATGTTTGGCCAGCGTCGAAGACGGTGGGCCAACATTGAACCAACATTGTATTGATATATCGTGTTTACTGGGACCTGGTGTTACTGTCAGGGGTCTTGTAAAGGTAAAAAAAAATCAAAAATCCGAAAAAAAACTCGGATTAGTCAGACAACACCCACCCACCCCATTAACCTTTTTTTTTTTTTTTGAAACATTTTAAAACATGAAAACAACACAAAAAACACGAAAAAAAAAAAAGCAAAAAAAAAAAAAAAATCCGAGTTGGGTCTTGAACCAACCACCCACCCACTTCTGAGTCTTTCTCGGATTTTTGGAATTTTTTTAACTTGACAAAACCCCTTAGTAGAGTCTTGTTATGATAAATGTGTCCTGGATTTTGTAGATATAGCCTGGAGTAAGAGAATTTCACTGTTATACAACTGATTATTTTATTATATGTTTTATATATCTACTAATGTTCGTAACTTTGGTAAAACAAAATACAGTCTGGTGTAAAATAATGGCATTGCTACATGTAAATAAGTATTTACCTACATGTATGGTTTAATTTTGTATAGACAAATTATATTTAAAAACTTTTAAAAAATTGTACTCAAACTGATATATAAGCCCAAGATGGGCTGGGTGTTCTACAAAAAATATTTTTTTAAAACACTAAATAAATGTATCAAGTATGCACATATTAGTATAATAAACAATGCTACTACTACTAGTAGAGCGTGGACTGGATCTCCACACCAAGTTAACGTTTTCGCCCAACTCAGTTGTTTTGTTTGTGGTCGTTACAATATTCTGGTGATTTTATGTACAATAATTTGCCAGACATTATAAGGAACATTGATACATTAAAACAGGTTTGGTGGTTTCTGTTGGTGATCGAATCATGGTAGTCTCCGTTCATCTTCCTCTGCAAGGCTGCCTATTCCTGAGGTCGTAGACCGACCTTGCTGAAACAGGGTTGAATCCGCCTATTGGAGTGGGGACTTTCTAAAAATATTTTTTCTGTTTGACCCAAGTTTGACCTCTGGCATGAGTGTTGTTTTAATGTGGGGCCACTGTCTACGACACTGGCCCTACATTAAACAACACATGTCTGCTGGCCGAGTAGCTCACCGGAAACGTCTCAGACACAGACCACCACATCTCACCGAAACGTGCGTGAGGGTTGAATTATTGGTGAGCCAACGTCGCAGACAGCGGGCCAACATAAGAAAAAACATTTTTTGAAAAACTAATGAATATTCAATATCTAAATCTTCCTCCCTACCCCAATAGGTGGATGGTATGGCTAATTCAGCAAGGCTTGGCCTGACGGCCTCGCTGTGTCAAGACTTGCTGCCAGGAAGATGTCTCCGTTATGCGAACACATTAGCGTCAGAGTTGGACAGCAAATGTCTGTGTGTGGTGGTGATCAGTGTACGCTGAGATAAACAATTTGGAGCAATACGCAAGGGTGACTCTGCTCAAATTTTATAAATTCATATGTATACATCGACAGACAGTTAAATCCCCACGTCAAGGCATTATTCCAACTAGAATGGTGTAGTTTTTTGTAAGCAAGCTGAATATGTTTTCCCTCCAGCAGCGTAACCATAAAGATTGATAGCTGATAGATGTAGTGTCAATGGCTATTGTAATTAATGTTATTAAATAGCTCCTGTGGATAGTAGAGACTATGTATTGAACGGAATTTAGTATTCCGGTTCGGTGCACTTGTCAACACTACTAGCAAACACGACGTTGACCCACTGCTGGTCCAATGCTGGCCCACTGTCTTTGACACTGGCCCAGCATCAAAACAGCACTGGTTTAATGTCTTGTGTTAGCTGGGCTGCGTTCAACCCAGTAAACATAAAACATTTGTATAACATTTGTACAATGTTGGACCAGCGTCGAAGACGTTGTGCCGACGTTCAAATGTTGTACAAATGTTTTATGTTTGCTGGGAATAGTAACTGGTCTGATATTAGCCCAGCATTGGGTGAACGTCTCGTGTTCGACCGCCTGCACGATTGAAAACACTCGAGAGAAATGCATTGAGGGGAGAAATAATTATTATATAGCGACTTTGTGTATCAAGGGTGTACTAGACACTGGCCTTGGAAACGATGGAAATAATAGACTTAGTCTGGCTGGTCTGGGCGCCTGTGGCAACACTATTGGGCCACTATGTTTAATTTCTCTGTTTTAGATCAGAAAAAATCTAAAATCTAATGAGGGAGGGCGGAGAAAAAAACATATAGGAAAAAAACCATTTAACCTATTTTTGGAAAAGTTAATGAGGGCGACGAAATATAGAAAACTTTTGACCTTTTTTTAAAAAAGGTAATAAGAGCGACGAAAAAAAAAAAAAAAAAAACGTAGCTGGTAAAATATTTTTATCTCCCGAAATTAACTTGTTTTTTTCTTTAATGTTTTTTTATCTCCCGAAATTGGCATTATTTTTTCGGAAATCGGCAAAATCTAATGCGCGCGCCGGGCAGAACAAAAACACATGTTTTTTTTGGTAATGCGCGGCCTAAATCTAATGCGCGCGCTCATCTAAAACAGAGAAAAAAATATAGTGGCTTTATGTTAAAACGCCAAAAGCAATATTATTAGTACCCTGGTCCCAGTAACCCTCACAATGCTGAGTTATTTTTGATTAAATCATGTGGACTAAATAGTTTTTTTCAATTTGAAACTATCATAAATATCTTGGTTAGCTCTTTCCGCTTCATTTGAATACCTATGTTATGGGTCTACGACAATTATAAATATTTTAATTATCTTAGTGCGGGGACCGTCTTTATACTTCGGAATCTGACGTCTACAGACGTTAGATTTTGACGTATAGAGACGATCCCCGCAAAGCAAAGACACCGTCCACAGTGTGTTCTGTGAAAACAAACACTCCATATCTAAAGTGCTTTTTCTATTTTTTGGAATGAGACTTTGGATCTAACTATTACCAGAAAAGGACTTTCTAGCCAAAATAAAATTGAAACAAGGTATTACATTGTGTTATTTTAATTTGTTGCAATTCTATGTTTGCTCCTTTGACTAGAATTCACATTTCGACTTTTAAGATGAAGTTGAATCACTAAAATAATACCAGAAATGGATCTTCCAGTAGAATAGGTTTGGTCGGACGACCGTTACCTCTTTTGTCGCGAAAAATAGGTATTACACTTGTTATCACTTGACCTTAGCACTCCGCCGATGGAACGCGATTGCTTTAACCCTTATTAACCCTTTAACCGCCACATTATTCAATCTGAATTTTAACCCACTTAAAGTTGTGTCTCGCTAACGCGATCCACAACTTCAAGTGAGTGAAAATTATTCAGATTTGACAACATAGAGGTCAACTGTTTTCAAATATTGCTGATTGATGTCAAATTTTATCTTTAACATGTTTAAAAGGGGAACTTAATAGTGCTAATAAAAAGTGAAAAACCGCATATATGCGACACCGGCGGTTAAAGGGTTAACGCCCCCAAAATACATTAAACCTCTATCAGGCTGATCACGACTATTGTCGTCTTTGATCTATTTTATTTGTCGACCAAATCACTATTATTGGGAATAAAATGTGTGTCTAAACATCAAGATTTGCAAATATTTTTGCTCAAATTAAACAAATATTAATAATTTTCAACGACATGAAGGTGTGGTTCGCGGTAGCGAGACACAACTTCAAGTAAGTGCAAATTTAAAAATATTATAGTCAGATTCACATTAAATTCATCAACCAGGATTATTGAATTTCGCGCCTATCTCAGTCAATTATCAACCAATTTTCATGAAATTATACACACATTTTCCGCCCATGTTGTGACTACTTTGAAAATTTCGCGAAGTGTTGATCAGTATTTTAGAAGTTAGACCATTTCACATGTAATACAATTCTGAAACGAAGCTAATGAGTTCATAGAGGGCAACATTTTTATTTATTTACTACATGTCAAATAGTCTAATTTCTTAAATACTTATCAAAACTTCGCGAAATTGTCAGGGTAGTCACGACATGAATGGAAAATAGTGTGTGTAAAATGTCATGGAAAATGGTTCAGAATTGACAGAGAAATCGGCGAAACTCATTCACCACGGTTAATGTGAATCCGACTATAACTTAACATTTTCTTTCTTTGAAACTTGAAGGGCAGAGCGGTGGACGAACCCGTGACCTTGAGATGATGGGAGGGTAGTAACACTCAGTCATGTGTAGCGATCGAGCCCAAAACACGGTGTGCGGCGGGGGGGGGGGGGGGCGAGATGTTTCTGGCCAAGTCCGCCTCGTCAATATCATATCATTTATTTATTATACATCATATTTGCAAACATAAAAATTAAATTCATCGTACCCAGCCCATAAGGGCTTATAGGTCAGTTTAAACCGTGTACATGTAGCTATACAAAGAAATAGTATGAGCGACATAGCGATCACAGTGTCCCCAACAGAAACGAGGAATCAACCCAGTGCCGGCCAACTGTTGCCCCACCCTCTTCGACACTGATCCAACACTTGGCCAACACTGGGCAGTAGTCTCGCACCTACAAGGAGTAGCTCTCAGAAAAGTAAATTATCCTTCTCTGTAACATAATACAAAATAAAGAAACACTAGGAATTAGCATCCAGAAAGTGACAATAAATACAGATACTCAGACATGTTAAAATACGTGACGTCAGTCTATTGTTAAAACAGTAGCCTCGGATCTACGAATCTACTGTTATTTTGTACTGGTCAGGTCGGGCACAATATACGGGTTTAACCATGAAACTGAATGTCCACTATTTTATGGCATAGCCATATTGCTAATTAAATTAAGGTTTTCCATATCAAATCTTGGAACACCTGTACATATTCTGTGTATTTTAAGTCGAAGAAAAAACTCAATTACAATAGATTCGTAGATCCGAATAAACTCTGCGCTACGCGCCTTGTAAATGAATCGGGCTTCAGGCCACCTTTGTGCACATATAGGCTAAACTGAAATAACAATAAATAATAATCTTAGGAGAAATAACAAAATTTGATAGATTCGTACATCAGAATGTACAAGGCGCGTGGGCGGGGTTCATTTCATTTCATTTCATCAAGGCTTTATCATGTGTTCACATTCAATAAATAGTAAAATGTAATGAATGGGGTTTTAGACCAATTGAATTTGTACACATATAGACTAAACTGGGCCAAGAGAACCTTCTGAGGATGGTGGGATGACACAATCCCTTCAGACACAGAATTTTAAATTCGAGCTCTGGCGGTCTGATCCCGAGCACACTATTTCTAGGTCACAGAGGCTCCCCTCAATATTGAATCTTTACGAGTAGGCGGGGAAGAAACATTTTGTTTCTTTAAAACTTGAAGGCCTGAGTGGGGTTTGAGCCCGCGATCTCCAGCTTTCCAAGCAAGCAGCTTTAACCATTGCACCAGGGCCCCCGTCGTAAAAGTGAAATAAAACTTGAATTGGCGTGATTGTGTTCTGGGTCAGGGTGATTACTCAGATTATAGTTACCCTCAAAGCGCTGAGATATATGCATATAAGCCATGGTTTTTTTTCAATTTGAAATCTTATAAATGTCTCACCTAGCTCTTTCCGCTTCATGGGCGGGGGCCCTAGGGTAGTGGTTAGCACCGCTGCCTTTCACGCCAGAGTTCGGGGTTCGGTTCCCGGTCTCGGCGGCTTGAAAGAAACAAAAATGTTTCTTCCCCATCCACGTGTGAAAGTTAGCATTGTGGGGAGCCTCTGTGACCGAGAGGTAGCGTGCTCGGCCTCAGACCGCCAGGGCTCGAATTTCGAATCCTGTGTCTGGAGGACAGTGTCATCTCAATCATCTCACCATCCTCAGGAGGTTCTCCTGGCCCAGTTTAGCCTATATGTGCACAAAGGTGGCCTAAAGCCCGATTCATTTCATTTTTCTTTCCGCTTCATCTGAATACCCATGTCATATGTCTTCTGCCATTATAACTAGTTTATTCTCTCAGTGCGACTTTAGAAGTCAGAATATGACGTCTACAGACGTCAGATTCTGACATAAGACGTCTAAAGTCGGTCCCCGCGCTGACAGCTGTTTTTGTACCATTTAATATTGATTGACTGAGCACCTGCATATCGCAACCATAAATCTTTCTGTATATCTATGAGCGCGTCAAGATTAGCTTCCATTAGTATCCCTGCGGGTGGCAGTGAGTGGCCATGCGGCCATTGACTTAGGAAGTGATTTAGTGAATATAGCTTTACGTCGCTTTCTGCACAATCATGGCAATATCGCGACAGAACAAAACCTGAAGAAGTTGGGACCATGTCCTACTCTTATTTTGACTGACTTCAATGATTCTTTATAGTGCATAGTACCATAGACAGGACTGTTAACTTCATGACATTTGAACAGTTTGGAGCACTGTATATGCATAACCACGATGACAAATATCCGGCTCGACCGGGATTCGAACCTGGTACGTTCAGGTTACAAGCCCAAATCGATACAATTGAGCCATGGGGGCCGGCTACTTGGGAAGTGGCCACCATCATGTTCAGCTTATCTATATGAGACTCCTAACGTGTGCCAGTACCTCCGCTACTGAATTACGACCCGGATCCAGGATTTGGATTACGACCCGGATCCAGGATCTGGATTACGTCAGGGATCTAGGATCTGGAATACGACCATATCCAGGCTCTGGATTACGACCCGGATCTAGGATCTGGATTACGACCCGGATCTAGGATCTGGATTACGACCCGGATCCAGGATCTGGATTACGTCAGGGATCTAGGATCTGGAATACGACCATATCCAGGCTCTGGATTACGACCCGGATCTAGGATCTGGATTACGACCCGGATCTAGGATCTGGATTACGACCCGGATCTAGGATCTGGATTACGACCCGGATCCAGGATCTGGATAACGTCAGGGATCTAGGATGTGGAATACGACCATATCCAGGCTCTGGATTACGACCCGGATCTAGGATCTGGATTACGACCCAGATCTAGGATCTGGATTACGACCCGGATCTAGGATCTGGATTACGACCCGGATCTCGGATCTGGATTACGACCCGGATCTAGGATCTGGATTGCGACCCGGATCTAGGATTTGGATTACGACCCGGATCTAGGATCTGGATTACGATCCGGATCTAGGATCTGGATTACGACCCTGATCTAGGATCTGGATTACGACTCGGATCCAGGATCTGGATTACGACTCGGATCCAGGATCTGGATTGCGACCCGGATCTAGGATCTGGATTACGACCCGGATCTCGGATGTGGATTACGACCCGGATCTAGGATCTGGATTACGACCCGGATCTAGGATCTGGATTACGACCCTGATCTAGGATCTGGATTACGACTCGGATCCAGGATCTGGATTGCGACCCGGATCTAGGATCTGGATTACGACTCGGATCCAGGATCTGGATTACGATCCGGATCTAGGATTTGGATTACGATCCGGATCTAGGATCTGGATTACGATCCGGATATAGGATCTGGATTACGACCCTGATCTAGGATTTGGATTACGATCCGGATCTAGGATCTGGATTACGATCCGGATCTAGGATCTGGATTACGATCCGGATCTAGGATCTGGATTACGACCCGGATCTAGGATCTGGATTACGACCCGGATCTAGGATCTGGATTACGATCCGGATATAGATCTGGATTACGATCCGGATATAGATCTGGATTACGATCCGGATCTAGGATCTGGATTACGATCCGGATCTAGGATATGAATTACGACCAGATCCAGGCTCTGGATTACGACCCGGATACAGGATTTGTACTTCGATACGGATCCATGATCTGGATTACGACATGGATCTATGATCTGGAGTACGACCCGGATCCTGTATATGTATTACTATCCAAATCCAAGATCTGGATTACGCCCTGGATCTGGATTACGACACGGATTCAGGATCTGGAGTACGACCTGGATTCATGATTTGAATTACAGTACGGATCCGATCCGTTTGCACGGAACAACACTACCAGGGCATTGGTTGAATGTCTCATTATTTGGTCAGATCACAGAAACTTTAACTTGAGGTTATTTATGTCTGGGACAAATAACCAATAAGCTATTCAATTTTAGGAATGATCAGCTAGGCTTGATTTAGGCCTCCTGCTGGGCCAGCGTCGTAGACATTGAACCAACACTACACCGACATTGGTTGAAAGTTTGATTATTTTCTGGTCAGATCACAGATCATTGATGGTTTGGTGACTAGCAAACACGAGACGTTGAAGATGTCACGATTAGAATTAGGATGTGTTGACTTTCAATTTAACATGGTACACTTTCTATTTCATGAAATTGAGTATTTTTAATTCACAATGAGGTGAGGATTGCGCTGACAATTTACATCTCACTGTGTGACCATTACAACGCTGAAAAAATGTATGATCCATGGAGACCAAAGGGTTATATTAAATTTAAAATCATTATTAAATGTCTTAGTTAGCTTTTTTCCGCTTCATTTGAATCAATGAATCAATGAATCAATGAATCAATGAATCAATGAATCAATGAATCAATGAATCAATCAATCAATCAATCAATCAATCAATCAATCAATCAATCAATCAATCAATCAATCAATCAATCAATCAATCAATCAATCAATCAATCAATCAATCAATCGATCAATCAATCAATCAATAAATCAATCAATCAATACAACTTCTATAGCGCCTATATCCTCAGCGGACCGAGCTCAGAGGCGCACAAATCCTTAGCGTGATCATGTGTCATAATCGAGGCCTAAGCAGGTTCGTCAACAAGGAGCCGGGCTGCTGAGGAGCTAGGGTGGGAAAGACAGATCAAATAGGTGCAATTCAAGTAATTTCCGGAATGTTAAAATTGTTTCGGCATTACGTATGGGCGTTCCATAAGGCTGGGCCAGATATAGAGAACGCTTTTGACCCAGTCAAATCTGTTTGAATTCGTGGAGCGTAAATATTTTGAGCATCTCGGACGAACAAGTAAATCAGCCAGATATGCAGGTTGGTTGTCTTTCAGGGCTCGGAAAATTATTGTGCATATTTTGAAATGAATGCGAAACTTGACAGGAAGCCAATGTAATCGTTTTAGAATAGGAATGGAACGACTAAATCGTGGGGCCTTGGAAACCACTCTTGCAAGGCATTATTGAACGCGTTGTAATCTAGCGATATCCTTTTCTGGTATATTGTAAAACAGTGAGTTACAATAATCTAACTTGCTACTGACCAGTGCCACTGCAATTTGCTTGGCAAGATCTAAGGACAGACTTTTTTCGAATTCGACGCAAATCACGGATATGATAGAAGCATGCCCTACATGTTTGTGATATGTGTTTTCGGAAATTCAGACTACTGTCGAATACTACACCAAGATTTTTGGCTGATGCAGCTGGATTTACCTAGAATTCAGTATGGAAAATTCTTTAAGATTTTTTCTCGCTGAAGTTTGGTCCCAATGAGAAGAAGTTCTGTCTCCTATTTTTAAATTCGTTAACAATAAAAATTGTGAATGCACTAATTTAGGTGATTTCAGCAAACAAATGAGATTCAGTGAATATTTAGATAATATTATATCACATAACTAAAATAACTTTACCTACTAGATTTTTTTTCAGAAGGGGTACTCTGATCGATAAAGCTTTGTGTAAATGCACTCCTAATATATCTGATGCTACAGCAGGTATTATATCTCATACCCTTTTTGATCACCACCCTTATTTTATTACATTTAAATCAATCAGAGCACCGGAAAAACCAAAATTCATATTTATCTGTTCAAAAATTTGTTAATGCTGTTGCTGAAGCAAATATCTACAATTTAATTAATATAAACCCTGTAGGTGATCCAAATCAAAACTACAATATAATTAGTGACAAACTTCAAGAGAAATATGAAAAACATCTTCCAGCTAAGAAAGTTAAGTATAACAAACACATACATAAAAATACGTAATGGATTACTGCCGGAATTATGAGGTCAATAAAATGTAGAGATGACCTAAGCCATAGACTAAAGACAACCCCCACAATACCATATTATATCAAACTGTTAAACATAATACTAGTTATAACAAGATACTGCAGAAACTAATACGAAATGCGAAGAAGACATATTATTACTCATGTTTCACTAAATATAAAAATGACTTTAAAAAAACCTTGGATAACTATAAAAGACATATTGAACAAAAAAAAAGTAATAATAAACATAATTTTCCTGAACACTTTCAAATAGATGGGAGTAATGTTTCCGATAAAGAGACGATTGCAAGTAAGTTTAAAATATTTTTCGGTAACATTGGGCTCAGTGTAGCAAATAACAGAGGTAATATAGAGCATGGCTCATATAAAAAAAAATTAAATAACCCGTGTTCTGACGTATTGAACTTTAAACCTGTTGAAGAAGCCGATGTGATAAAAATAATCGACAACCTTTCTTCAAAAAATAGCTGTGGTATTGATAAGATTACTACAAAACTACTGAAAACAATCACGCAATATATCACAAAGTCAATAACATTTATTATAAATCAATCTCTTTCAAGTGGAATTTTTCCAGAGAAGTTAAAAATCGCGAAAATTGTCCCAATATTTAAGAAATATGACCCAACACTTTTGGACAATTACCGTCCCATATTTTCTAAAATATTTGAGCGTGTCATCTTTGACCAGTTACATGATCTGCACAATTTGTACTTTGAAAATCAATACGGTTTTAGGTAAAAACATTCTACAGAATCTGCGGTTTTAGACAAAACCATAAAACATATGAACTCAGGTGACGTACCAATCTCAATCTCCTAGATCATTCAAAAGCGTTTGATACTCTCAATCATGATATTCTTTTGGACAAATTAAGCTATTATGGGGTAAAAGCAACTGCTTTATAACTTTTTAAAAGTTATCTATCAAACCGGAAGCAATATGTGGAATATTTAAATACAACATCTAATTTCTTTGAAAGTTTGAGGAAATGTACTAGTTTCCATTTTAATGTTAATTATATCAGTGATGGGAGTTATTAATATATCAAGACAATTTTTTCTCAGCACGCTTGTAAGAATTGGGTCCAGATCACATGATTTTGACGATGAGCTCAAAATCAACTTCTTAATACCATCTTCTGTCGCACGTTCAAAAAAGTTCATTTTTGATCTAATTTTTTTTTTTTTTTGCACTGATGGTATATTGTGTACTTTATCCGGAAATTTGGAACGGATAGTTTCAATTTTATCAACAAAATATTTAGAGAAATGGTCACAAGCTGATTTTACTGATGTGAATTCTACAGAGCCGGCGGTGGAATTCTATGCAGAATGTTGTTTCATAGATGACGGGGATTGTCCGAATTTTCAGAAATAACATCAGCTAATATTTTGATTTAGCTTTTGTCATCATTCTGTTACACAGGTGGTACTGATGTTAGTAAGAGAACGATCTAGATGTTAGACTGAACGACAGCCCTCTCACTCCGCTGAGGGACTGAATTCTTTGGGGCCTCCGGTAAATAATGGCAACTTGCCAACTCGAGGTGTTGGCAGGTTGCCAGGTCCACTCAGCGACCAGCTTTGGCGAAATCTGAAAAATGCTGAAACTGCCGCAATGGTTTTGATAGAAGGGGAATTCCCGCTGACCTGTTTTTTTACCACTGCATTATTATCAAAGCGAGAGACTAAGGTTAGCAGTGTCTACACATGGACAGATGACACTGCTGAAGGAGTGTATCTAGATGTGTGCGAGATCTGCGCCATGTTCGTTCGAGATTGTGGCGAAGGGTTTTAGCCTTCATTATTTCTTGAGTCATCCATGGAGTTGGTGGTTTTCTGGGTAGAGTCTTTGTACTTACAGGAGCGTATTTGTCTAAAATAGAGCCAAAGACAGAATCATACTGTTGACAGAGTGCTGAGAGTTCTTTCTTTGGTTTCTTTATTAGATCCGAATTTAGAATATCTGAATGAAACGATTCATATTCAATTTTGTTTATTTTTTGGAACGATATTTTTTTATTGTTCAATTTCGTCTTGCAACTGTCAATCTCTGATATGACTGCGAGATGGTCTAAAATACCTGCTGCCGAAAAAACTGTTTTTTCAGAATGGAAAGTGCGTTTGGTGATTAGCAGATATAGCCAATGACCATGAACAGGAGTTGGAAAATTAACATGCTGCTTCAGATCGAAACATGTGAGGATCTCATTGAATTTATTGGTTTGTCCATTTGCTTTATCCAGATGTAAGTCAAAAAATTGAAATGTACCGTTTTGAAACATATACAGACAGACAAAACCACTGAATGAATTGTTTCCGATATGTGCAGAGATCGCTTCGAATGTTTTAAATGATGGCAGAGGATGAATATCAGTTTTTAATTGGTCAGACACTAGTATTCCTACACCTCCTCCTGCCCGCTGATCTGCACGAGGTTCGTGAAAAAACGAAGAGCCAGGAGGTGAGATATCAGCTATCGTTGATTTCGTTTCATCATGTTTTAACCATATTTCTGTGACTGCCACAATGTCCAGAGTTTTAGATGTTACGTATTCGGAGAAGGGGGCAGTTTTAGGTTTGACAGATCGAGCATTCATTGTTGCAATTTCGATTATTTTATTTGATCCGGAGGGACCCGGATTTAAGCTGACATCTCCTGCCAGTAGAAATAAGATGGCCAATTTAAAATTTGGTCGAGAATGTGGTAGTGGGAGTAATTTCCGATTGAAACATACATTTGAAAGAGGTAATTTTGCTTTGACCAAATTTGAGAACATTATGTTTGTTAATGGTGACGGTTGGCTACAATGTGTTACAAATCTGATTGGGCCACAGGAGGACACTTCATCGTCCCTATGTATAATAGACACTGCTGTTATGAGAAGAGTAAATATGAAAAAAGGAGACATGATTTTAGAGATGGGTCAATGTGTAAAAAAATGTGTTGATTGACGGCGGCCGCAATGCAGCACGCCTACGTGGTTATGCCTATTAAATGCCTATGGTTTGATCGTCAGCAGCTTGAGGCCGCCTACAATCTCTACAATTCATATGGGAAATGTTGGGCCAATGTTGGTGAAAAAAACTAGGCTTATTATTGGTTATAAATTAGTCTGACCACCTACAAAATGCTTATAGTTTGATCGTCAGCAGCTTGTAGGCCGCCTACATTATCTACAAATCCTATGGGTAATGTTGGACCAACGTTGGGCCAATGTTGGGCTAATTTTGATGAAGATAACTGGGTTTTTTATTGTCTATAAATTATTCTGACCACCTACGATTGTACTTATTATGACACTGATGCTAATTTATTCATATTATTTAGAAAATTATGCTATAATTTGTATAGAAATGGTGACTTATCCTATGGTATGGCTCTCCAGCCATTATAAATATTTTACTTCCCGCGCTGCGAGGATTAAATGCGTCATTTAGTATATTGGCATATTATACTAACCCTTCTGCTGCTGAATTGTTAGTTTTTATTTTTCATTCATTCGAAGCTGGAATTGCTAACGCAATTAACAGCTTCAAATGACGAAATATATTTATATTGATGAAAAATAGGCATTTCCAATATTGAAGGATTGGATCAATTATGCATTTATCCACATTTATTTTGTCCAATTTGATGATATTTCCACTGTTCTAAACCATGCTTGAAACCGCATAGATACGGGCGTAGCAGGACAAGGCTTAAAAACTATTTCAATAAAAACCTTTCATTAAAATCATAACATCTAATGCTTCAATATGATTTATTATACTTCGTTATTTTATAAAAAAAAGTAATTAAGTTTCATTTACAGCGAGTTGTGAATAGCGATAACAATACACAGCTTGTACTGGACGAAGATAGCATGTTTTTTTCCAGTGTAGCCAAATTGTTTAACCCTTTAACCGCCGGTGCCGCATATATTCGGGTTTTCATTTTTTATTAGCACAAGACGTACCTCATTTTAAATATGTTAAAGATAAAATGTGTCAACCAGCAAGATTTGAAAAGAGTTCAGTAGACCTCCATTTTGTCAAATCTGAATAATTTTCACCCACTTGAAATTGTGGATCGCGTCAGCGAGACACAACTTCAAGTGGGTGAAAATTCAAATTGAATAATTTGGTGGTTAAAGGGTTAATGTAAGGAAAAACAGTTCTTAACAGCAGCGTTTGAATTTTGTACTTTAAACCAATAAAAACTGATGTATTCTTGCTCTTTTTAATTTATCTTGAGATTTCTTAGTGAATAGCTGTGTTTGTATTTTAACCCAATAAACACTGATGTATTTTTACTCTTTTTACTTCATCTTGAGATTCTGATGTATTTCTGCTCTTTTTAATTTATCTTGAGCTTTCTTAGTGAATAGCTGTGTTTGTATTTTAACCCAACAAACACTGATGTATTTTTGCTCTTTTTACTTCATCTTGAGATTTCTCAGTGAATAACTGTGTTTGTATTTTAACATACCAATCACTGATGTATTTTTGATCTTTATAATTCATTTTGTGATATCTCAGTCTAAGCTGTGATATTCGTAGAGCAAACATCCAACTTAACCTTAACAGCGCGGGGATCGACGCATAATCTGATTTAGAAGTGAGTAGTATATAGATCAAATACATTCCATTTTACAGATTCATATTATTAACTTAAAATCCCCACCTATATTTCAGATTTGGAATTCTACAATTTCGCAGTAGCTTAATAGATTAGAAAACATTCCAAATTTGTATGACTGTGTGTAACTACAAGATATTAGAAGCGCAATTATCGAGTTTAGCCAAACAGCAATAATTATGGTTTAATTGAAGCTTGTTACTCCGCTATCAGCTGATTTACATACATTCATAGACTCAATCTCTGGCTAAATTGGTTGTGATAAATTTCGAGCAAACATAAGATGATACTGCAATGTTTATTTGATGCTGGGCCACCGTCGGCGACGCTGTCCCAGCATTAAAACAACATTGGATCAGCTTCTCGTGTTCGCTGGGTTCGCATCTGTCAACCGGGCATTGACCTTTCACGCATGTCGGTTACATGAACATAATTTATTACTCTTGTGGCTGCCTTTATTAAGTCCCCATACCACTAAAGTCGACTAAATAAAATGCTGTGTTTTAACCCCTTCAGCACTGATGTCGACATCCTGTGTTTTCATAGGCACCTGTATAACAACTTGTTAACAATAACAATGACCGACGTCAGATTCTGACGTATAAACACAATCCCCGCGCCGAGAGGGTTAGACTGTTTTATTAGTAGGGTAAGTCACATTGAGCCTATTGGTCATGAAATAAATATTTAGGCATGCAGGTCTCAAATTAAACAAATATGAATAATTTGCATCCACTTGAAGTTGTATACGTCTTAAATCTCCAAACACTGACATGTCGTCCTCTAGTTATTATAGAGTATTATCCGTCACTATAGCAAGTGACATTTACAACCCTATCATGGGACCTTAATTTGTCAATTTACATACATTTTCAGTCACTTGAAGTTGTGTGTCGCGGTAGCGAGACACAAATTCAAGTGACTGAAAATTAAAAAAATATATCTATATTGACTTTCCAGTTGAAAGCATGCAAAACAAATTGTACAATATCATTATCATTACTTGAGTAACATTTCATATTCATATTGTGCAGTTTAATCTACCGCCCACGCCACCAGGTGACCTCGCAGAATGTCATTTGGACTACCCGCTTGATTGATTTAAGTGTTTTGTTAATTTTTATACTCATTCTTTTTTTCGTGACAATGTGTATACGTATTTATTGTTTCTATCATAAGCACTTTTCTTCAGCGATCAGGTTACTATTTTACTGTCGTAGATACCAGATACGATCTGATACAATATTTGTCACCAGTAGTCGCCAATTCACTATTTTCAGTGCTTACTCTTCGAGTGTGACATAGGTCAATATAGAGCAGCAGTGGGGACCTTCCAGGCACGGTGCATCTGCCGCATGGGGAAATTGTCTTCCCAGTGGAATCACAATAATATTAACTTTACTTTTTGTGCTGACGCTTTTTTTTCAGATGATCGTTAAATACATGTGCTTATCTAATTTTTATAGCTCTTTCCATATATTCATTGTTCTGTTACTGTTATTAATTATGTGCGGCGACATAGAGGTTAATCCGGGTCCTGACAATAATAAAAATCTGGTCTTTTCATTAAGTAACATGCAGAGCTTATATGCTAACAAATCTGACTTAAAACTATCTGAATTACAAATTATGGCAAATGACTGGCACATAGACGTGCTAGCCGTAACTGAAACCTGGCTGGATAGTAACATTCCCGACGCTCTTGTTTCTATCACTGGTTACCAGAAACCATTTAGACGGGACAGAAACAAGCGCGGCGGCGGTACTGCTATATACTGCGCCGACCATTTACCTGTACGCCGTAGAAACGATCTAGAAGATGCTAATTCAGAATGTATTTTGATTGAATGTTTGCTAAACATCTATAAACTTTTATTCGCTGTATATTATCGTCCTCCCGGACAATTAGCCGCCGATAGAGATATATTCCTATCATCTCTAACATCTTCAATAGAATTAGCGCAAGACAGCGCCGACAGTATTGTAGTAACAGGTGATTTTAACGATCGATGCAAGTTATGGGGAGACAATCATGAATCTAGTGAGCTGCGCTGCCTGTTACGTGACCTTGTTAAGGACAAGGGCCTCACACAAATTACAAATCAACCCACTCGGCTCGCATATGACGGCTCTCCCCAAAACTTGCTAGACCTGGTTATTACTGACAGTCCTAATAAATTTATGGAATGTAATGTAATCCCACCTCTGGTCAAAATTGATCATTGCAATATTATTTGTAAAATGTATTTATCCACAAGACGTAATAACGTTTTTAAGCGTACTGTGTAGAACTATAAAAAATGTAACATAGATGGTTTAGTTGAAGCATTGTCTTCTGCACCTTGGGATGCTGGTTTTAATGTTTTTAATGATATTGATGATATTGTTACTTATTGATCGTCATTACTAATGCAGACCGCAGCTGAGTTCATCCCAAACACCACTGTGACAGTTCGCGCTAGAGAGAAACCATGGGTAAATTGTGACCTTAAAAGACTGATTAGGAGACGCAATGTTCTGTGGAGGCTTTACAGACGGTCACGATCTGATGCACACCTCAATACCTTCAAAATTGTTCGTAATCAGGTGGTTGCCCTCAACAGAACACTGCGTCTCAACTACTATACAAGCCTGGGGGAGGAGTTGAGCAGCTCTGACATGCCTAATCGTAAGTGGTGGAAAACTGTCCGTCAGGTAACTGGTGACAAAGTGTGCACCTCTATACCACCATTGATTGAAAACTGCGTCTCTCTTACTGACCCATGTGTGAAAGCTGCCATTTTTAACCAATACTTTACCAGTCAGTGTACACAACCACCCGGAGCAGAAAACCACCCTTTACCACCCTTTGAATACGAGACGCAGGCAAGATTATCTGATATGTCCTTCTCAATACCAGAAGTTAAGAAGATTTTAAAATCACTTAATGTAAATAGGGCAACTGGTCCTGATGGCATTAGTAATTTTTTGTTAAAAAATACCGCAGATGTTTTGGCTAAGCCACCTCGTAAACTTTTTAATTATTCTTTAGAAGCTGGCGTGTTTCCCAGCGATTGGAAAACTAGCAATGTCGTCCCTGTGCACAAGAAAAATGATGCCCAAAATAAATGTAATTATAGACCGGTATCCCTTCTTTGTAATGTTTCTAAAATTTTCGAAAGGCTTGTTTACAATAAAATGTATTCTTTCCTGATGGAAAATAAGTTATTAAACCCACACAATTCTGGTGTCCACTCTGGTGACGGTACTGTTTCTCAACTATTATCCATTACGCATAAGTTAACCGAGGCCTTAGATGATGGTAATGATGTGAGAATTGTTTTCCTAGATTTATCAAAGGCATTTGATAAGGTATGGCATAAAGGTGTTCTATTTAAACTGAAGCGGAAAGGAATTTCTGGAAATTTACTCACGTGGATCTCATCATATCTTCATCAGCGAGTACAATGCGTTGTACTTGATGGTTACCATTCGGAGACCCTCCCTGTGGACGCTGGTGTACCACGGGGATCTATTTCAGGACCCTTACTCTTTCTTGTGCACTTGGACGACATGGTAATAAACTTAGCATGTGCTATTAAATTATATGCTGACGATGCTTGCCTCATAGAAATTGTAGACTCAAGTCCGGCTGTGTCAGCGACTAAGATAAATTCTGATCTCCAATCCTTACTTAACTGGTCTATCCAATGGCTTATGATATTCAATGCTTTAAAAAGCTTAGCATTGACACTGACTAGAAAGCGTAAACTATTACATCATCCACATCTAACTATTAATGGAGTTATACTCGAAGAAGTAAACCAGCACTGTCATCTCGGATTAGTAATATGGGAAAACCACATAAATTACATACTTGGTAAGGTAGGGAAAATTGTAAACATAATGAGATGCCTGAAATATACTCTACCCTGGAAAGCACTTGAACGACTATTTATTAACCGTATTAGACCCATAATAGAATATGCAGACGTAATATATGACAACTGTCCTAAATATTTAGCAGACAGACTTGAGGGTGTGCAGATGGAGGCTGCTCGGATATGTACTGGTGGGATGAGGCAAACTAGCTCCGAAAAACTCTTATTAGAACTTGGCTGGGAACCCCTTTTTAAAAGAAGGAAGTGGCATAAACTAATTTATACGTTTAAGATCGTTCATGGGCTATCACCATTGTATTTGTCCGAAATTTGTCAACCAACAGCTAGCTCAACTAGATATGCTACACGAAGCGCTAATAACATCAGGGTGCCACGTTGTAGAACTTCCTATTTTAAAAATTATTTTTTTCCTTCATCTATCAGGTACTGGAATAGTTTGGATTACAGTATTCGAAACTTAGATTCCTTATCTCTCTTTAAGCGACGCATAAAAGACAAATATGGTTATAAACGCCCACCACCTAATTATTATTTAGGTTTACGAGCAGCTTCCATCTGGCACACTCGTCTGCGTCTCGGAATGTCACAGTTTTCTGCTCATCTCTTGTCCTTCGGCTTTGTTGAGTCTCCTAGATGCTCTTGTGGCGTAACACATGAGACTGTTCCTCATTATCTCCTGGACTGCCCCCTCTATGCTGCTCAACGAGAGAGACTACTGGTTGCAATTAGAAATATCATCGCTCCTACTCTACATCCGGCTACATTACCAATTTTAGACAAAGATGCATATATTAAAATTTTACTTTTTGGATCCAAAGATTTATCTTCGGAAGAAAAGATTCTTCTTTTCAGAGCCACACAAAATTTCATTTTAAACTCAGATAGATTTAGTCAACATAATAATATATTATAATTTACCTTACCCATAACCGAGTAAAATTAAGCTACGATGTTTTTTTCGATCTGTGTTTGCTGCTTTAAATGAAACAGTTTTTTACGTGACATTTTGCTGAATATTAAATTATTGTTTTGTATTGTATTGTATTTCAAGGTATTGTATTGTATTGTGCTGTATTGTATTGTATTGTTCGTATTGTATTGTATTGTTCGTATTGTACATAAATGTTATGTATATGTGGAGAACCCCTCGTCTAGTGCTTAATGCGCTATTTGGGCAATCCACCTGAAATAAATATGTTTATATTAACATTTTATTATCTTCGGCTGACGGGAACAGGTCGAGACGCCCTCTACGAAGCCTGTCATGCACAGGAAATTGAAAAGCTAAGATTCCTATAGTTTAAACAACACCTGAACGACGGGCGGTTATTTGATGATAGAGTTATGTGACTGTGTGGCAGTCAATTAGAGAGGGGTAGACTACTGTACTGCCGTGCAAAACTAAAAGGCAGTATCTGCTTACTTTATGAAAAAGCGGATACTGCTTTTTCAGGGTTCCCCACAGAAAAAAATCATCATCTGGTTTTTCTCTCAAAAATATTAACTTAGCGCGCGCGAGCAGCTTAACCCTTACACTGCTGCATATACAATTTGCCGCATGTGTGGTTGCCCACTCAGTAATATCTGGCACGTTTTTTCTTCAAAAAACATCTGATGATTTTTTTTTCAGAATTCATCCGATCGGGCAACCGGCAGTGCCGGTGTAACCGCCCGGATTGCCCCCCCCCCCCCCCCTTGACTGGACTATGCCCGGGTATAGTCTGGACTATACCCTAGGTATAGTCTGGGAGCTCCCAGAGTATAACCTACAAGGCCAGACTATACCCCACCAGATTCAGGGTGGGGTATAATCTAGGGGTATATTCTGGGAGATATCATATATGACTTACAATCAATAATATCGATATAATATCTGAGGACTAGCTAATATCTGAATAACCTTCTGAGGACTAAGATATCTTATGTCCCTATGTTAACCTTCTTGTGGCTAGAGTATGTCTCGTGTATGTGTCTCATGTATTAACCTTCTGGTGGCTAGAGTATCACATGCCTCATTGATTAACCTTCTGAGGGCTAGACGTCCGAATGTCACTTTTATTAACCTTTCTATAGCTAGAGGTCTCATTTATTACCCCCCCCCCCCCCTGGAAACTGAAGTATTACATGTCTTACATATCTATCTACTCTAGCTAATTAATAGGTGTGCGCCAAATGATTAGGCGCGCACCGAATAATTAAAATAATTAATATAGTCTGGACTATACCCTAGGTTTAGTCTGGGAGCTCCCAGACTATACCCCAGGGTATACTCTGGGAGCTCCCAGAGTATACCCTACAAGCTGGCTCTTCTTATATCCTGATAAAATTCATGGACGCACAACGACGCACTGCTCTATTTTTTGTCACCCAAGGCGTGGGCAGTGCGTCGTGTATGTGTGACTGAGGTATAGCGCAATCTTCGCCTGCAGAATGTATGTTAGAATAATAAAGCTCTTAGTCTTAGTGATGGTGTCAAGTGTGTGACTTTTGATTAAAATACACCTGTGACGTCAGTATATTGTTGAAACAGTAGATTCGGATCTAAAAATCTCCCATTATTTTTAATACTGACACATTATGCGGGTTTAACCCTTTAACCGCCAAATTATTCAATTTGAATTTTCACCCACTTGGAGTTGTGTCTCGCTGACGCGATCCACAACTTCAAGTGAGTGAAAATCATTCAGATTTGACAAAATGGAGGTCAACTCTTTTTAAATGTTGCTGGTTGATGTCACATTTTATCTTCACCATTTTTAAAATGTGGTACTTAATGTGCTAATAAAAAATGAAAACCCAAATATATGCGACACCGGCGGTTAAAGGGTTAACCATGAAATGGCTAAAGTTTCGTGGTTAATTATACACCATGCTTAAAATAAAATTGCATTTTTCTATGTGAAATCTTGGAACATATGTAACCATTTTGTGTCTTTTAAGTCGAAGAAAGAACTCAATTACGATAGATTCGTAGATTCGAATGTCCTTGGCGCACATGCGGATCTACGACACTATTAAAGTTCGTCCTTTCTCCTTGACATAATAGAGCTCTTAGTGATGGTGTCAAATGTGTGTCACTTGTGTAAATTACAACCTTTAATTACAGAGTCCTTGCCAAACACCAATATGTATGGCTTTAATTATAGCTTGTTATTACTAGCTGGCTTGTTCTAAATTTCACATTTGGCACTATTCTTGCCAATTTCAACCAGGCGTAGATTAATATAGATGGTTCAGATTTTCAATCATAGTAGAATGCCTGTGGTATTTTGCACTATGAAAACATAATTCGAAGAAAGTAGGTCACAGCTATGCTCTGGAATTCCTTCCGTGCGACAATCTGCAGAAAGCGACATAAAACAATATGTACTGATTTACTCATCATAGAATAAAAATGGTCATTTTTGTCAGATTTAAGTGTGTGACATTTGCGCACATTAGGCCTATAACTTCGGGATAAGATGTAGTGTGACTGTGGGGTTGTCGCAAAACTCCATTTTTTATGTCTCAACCCTTTGAGTGCTAATTACAACTATAGTCGCTTTTACCATTACAGCGCTGAAATATCAGCTCTTTCCGCTTCATTCGAATACCTATGTTATTGGTCTATGGCAATTAGAAATATTTTAATTCTCTCAGTGCTGGGATCGTCGCAAGATGTCAGAATCTGACGTCTACAGACGTCAGATTCAGACGCATAAGGACAGTCCCCTCGCGGATAGGGTTAATCGGTTTTCTTAGCAGGTTAAGTCAGTTATTGGTCAATATATGAAATGAATATATTATTAAACAAATATGAATAATTTTCACGCTCTCGAAGTTGTGGATCGCGGTAGCGAGACACAACATCAAGTGCGTGAAAAGTTAATTTGGATAACTTAGCGGTTAATTACAGTCATTTGTTCAGAAAAAAAATAATATATAATAAAATCAAATATAAGTATCCAGCTGAAAGCTGTTCAGAGCGCTAAACATTCAAAACAAAAATCTTATGTTTCGCGCAACCCTTTCCCTACTAGGTCTGCATACAAGTACAGAATACGGCGTTAGGTCATCGGTGTTGGCTCGATCACTGAAGTTAAGCAACGCCGGCCCCTGTGTATAATTGGATGGGTGACCGCCTGGCACACACCAGGTGCTGTATACACTAGGGCATGCGTGCAGCGATGTCGTGTCGTGGGGCTCAGAGAACCACGTAAATCAAATGGCCCGTTTGACTCAACTAGAGTTGGACGTAAAAAAAACTCAGTGGACGTAGATGCAACTTCCATACGGCGAGATCCCCAAAAATGCATAATGTGGTGCGATAGCACTGCCACGTAACATACAGATACAGATAGAAGTTTGACTGTTCACAAGTATGTTAAAGGTGATATATCACCCCTTATATAGTATGAATAAATCTGTGACAAATAAATCAAAGTTGCCACAAGATGGGGCACAAGTATTTCCTTATATGGGGTGTTTGGCTATAATGTGACCCTCTGAGAGGGTCACATGTCACATATATGGGGTGATTGGCAAGCATGTGACCCTCTAAGAGGGTCACATAATAGCCAATCACCCCCATATATGGGGTGATTGGCTATCATGTGACCCTCTGAGAAAGCCAATCACCCTATATAAGGACATAATTATTCATACCATATAAGGGGTGATAGATCACCTTTAAACTACTTGCCTGCTGATCACCACAATAGTTGTTTTTAGTCCGTTTTATTAGCTTATTAAAGCACTGTAATTGGGAGTGAAAATGTTTATACATCAAGATTTGTAAATATTTGGTCTCAAATTAAACAAAAATGAGTAATTTAAAAACACTTGTGAGCATGTGATGTTTCCAGACAACTAAGCTTTTCACATATATTCTCCTTATCCCTCACAACTTTGAAATATTTTTGTATAAACCATGGAAACAAAAGGGTATTTTTCAATTTGAAATCATCATAACTGTCATAGTTAGCCCTTTCTGCGTCATTTGAATACCTATGTTAAGGGTCTACGACATTATACATATATTAATTATTTTAGTGTGGTCACCATCTTTAGACAGAATCTGACGTCTACAGAATCTGTAAAGAAACTCAGCTTTTTATGTAAATTATCTTTGAACTTTTTCAAGCCTGAATTAACCATTGTCACCTTCATCCACCAAACACCGCGAATTGCTGTAGAAATTCTCGACTTGTAGTGAATGAAGATGACTTGAAGTGGGTGGCAAATGCAAAGAAAGAGAGTTTAAAACCACCTACGGTAGGAAATTAAGTAATTCTTCAGAGATGATGCTTTGTGAGGGTTTAACCCTTTCAAGCCTGAATTTACCATAGTCAACTTCATCCACTACAAGCCGCGAATTGCTGTCGCAATTCTCGACTCGTAGTGGATGAAGATGATTTGAAGTGGGTGAAAAATTGAAGAAAATTGCCATTTATTGGTGAACCAGTTTCAAGGAAATTTTCGTTCTGAAACCCTTGGTTGTAGGAAAATCATGTATTTTTTGGGGGATGAAAAATGATGCTTTAGTGCATCGTGAGGGCTTAAAGGGTCTATCAAATACTACTAACTCGGGGGATTTCTATTTATTAAGTAAAAATTAGAAATTGCGTTACAATTCCAGCTTCGACCGAAAATAATATCTGACAAACATTCACACAGGAAACAGCTAAAAGTTTTAATTATTTAATTATGTGTAGGTATTGTGAGTTATGGGGTTCTGTCATCTGTTAATTAGTCTACCTACTTATATCCGTTACATAAATACATTTCTAGCGGGGGGGTGTAACTGCAACATTAAATCATTCCCTCATTTGAAGGTCAAAATTGTGTTGCAAGAATGAAAAATATATCCTTTTATTTATATTTCCAAAACAATGTTCAAGTAGTCCAATAACCACAACGTGATTGGTGATAGCAAGAATTTTATCTATATAAAGTTCTTGGTGATAGCTATGTATGTTGCCCGTTTTTTTCGCCATATTTGACTTGTTTGATGTTGACATTGATGAATATACCACATTAAGACAGAATATTCACATAAAATGAAAATTACAATAGTAAACCTGTTAAAATTAAAGTTAAGTGTGTCGTGCAAAATTAGGTAATCTATAATCACCTATCGGGCGGGGGCCCTAGGGTAGTGGTTAGCACCGCTGCCTTACACGTTCGGGGTTCGGTTCCCGGTCTTGGCGGTTTGAAAGAAACAAAAATGGTTCTTCCCCATCCATGTGTGAAAGTCAGTATTGTGGGGAGCCCTAGGGTAGTGGTTAGCACCGCTGCCTTTCACGCCAGAGTTCGGAGTTTGGTTCCCGGTCTTGGCGGTTTGAAAGAAACAAAAATGTTTCTTCCCCATCCACGTGTGAGAGTCAGTATTGTGGGGAGCCTCCGTGACCGAGAGGTAGCGTGCTCGCCTCAGACCGCCAGGGCTCGAATTTAGAATCCTGTGTCTGGAGGACAGTGTTATCTCAATCATCTCACCATCCTCAGGGGGTTCTCCTGGCCCAGTTTAGCCTATATGTGCACAAAGGTGGCCTAAAGCCCGATTCATTTTCATTTAATCACCTATCGCACCCACAACTTGACGTGGGTTAAAGGTACTCACATTTGTTTTCTTTGACCCTTACAGCCCGGGGATCGACTTAAGTCGTCAAAATCTGACGTCTGTAGACGTCAGATTCTGACGACTAAAGTAGACCCCCGCGCTGTAAGATTATAAATATTTCTATTGGCCGTAGACCCATTACATAGGTATTCAAATGAATCAGAAAGGGCTGACTAAGACAATTATGATGATTTCAAATTGAAAAAAAACCTCTTTTGTCTCCCAAGGTTTTCATAAAAGAATTCAGCGCTTTAAGGGTTACGACCAATAATTTTCGAATATTGATGTTGAAGCACACATGTCATTCCCAATAATAGCGAATTTATTTGACAAATAAAACAGACTAGTGGCGACTATAGTCTCTCTCAAAGTGCTAAGGATTTTGTCAAGTTAAAAAAATTCAAAAAATCCGAGAAGTGGGTGGGTAAGTCAAGCCCCAACTCGGATTATTATTATTTTTTGGAAATTTTGTGTTTTTTTGTGTGTTTTATGTTTTGTTTTCATGTTTCAAAAAAAAATTAAAAATTGGATAGGGGGGTGGGTGGATGAAGTCTGACCAATCCGAGTTTTTCTCGGATTTTTGGATTTTTTTTAATTTGCCAAGACTACTAAGGGACTAAAAGTCCATATAGGAATTGCGACTACTCAACCCCTGAAGCGCTGAAAAAGTTGTGTATAAACCATGCATGTAATAATCATAAATGTCTTATTTAGCGCTTTCTGTTTTATTCGAATACCTGTGTTATAGGTCTACGTATAGGATAAAGCCTGAGGAGCTCTACATTCTTAGCTGTGAAAAAGGTCGAGGCCGAAGGCCGAGGCCTTTATCACAGCTAAGAATGTAGAGCTCCCAGGGTTTTAACTGACTTAAAACACATTCGACCATAATGACGATCCCTCATAATCAACAGCTCAGTCACACCTGACTGTTTTTAATACCATAGGCCTACCATGATAATTGTTCGTTACTTGGTCAACATAACTCTACATTCCCGGCTTAGAATGTAGTGGTCGGACAAAGCAAATAATGCAGTTGTGTGTTTTAATCCTTTAAGCCCCTACGATGCATCAAAGCATCATTTTACAAATCTGAAAACAGACTTCATTTTGCTAAAATTAAGGGGTTTTGTCAGGGAAATATCCATGAAATTTTTACCAATACATGGCAATATTCTAACATTTTCCACCCACTTCAAATCATCTTCGTCCACTACAAGTCGAGAATGGCGCCAGCAATTCGCGGCTTGTAGTGGACAAAGATGACAATTAAAAATTCAGGCTTTAAAGGGTTAAGGCCTAATTATTTGTTAACCCATTGAGCGCAAGGACTGTATTTTGACCTTAGAATCTGGCGTATCTATGAATCAAACATGGATGTCAAAGAGTTTTTTTAATAATCACAAATGTATTAGTTAGCTGCAAATCATCATAAATTTCTTAGTCTGCTCTTTCCGCTTTATTTGAATACCTATGTTAATTTAGAGCGATATCAGGCAAATTAATTCTAAAAAGCGTCGGGTGAGAGGGTGGAATAGAACCCCTTGACCCCCCCCCCCTCTTGATTCGCCACTGTACTACTTGATACAGATTGGGATAATGTTATTTTTAATAATAATAATAATAATAATAATAATAAAAATAATAATAATAATAATAATAATAATAATAATAATAATAATAATAATAATAATAATAATAATAATAATAATAATAATAATAATAATAATAATAATAATAATAATAATAATAATAATAATAATAATAATAATAATAATAATAATAATAATAATAATAATAATATAATAATAATAATAATAATAATAATAATAATAATAATAATAATAATAATAATAATAATAATAATAATAATAATAATAATAATAATAATAATAATAATAATAATAATAATAATAATAATAATAATAATAATAATAATAATAATAATAATAATAATAATAATAATAATAATAATAATAATAATGATAATAATAATAATAATAATAATAATAATAATAATAATGATAATAATAATAATAATAATAATAATAACAATAATAATAATAATAATAACAATAATAATAATAATAATAATAATAATAATAATAATAATAATAATAATAATAATAATAATAATAATAATAATAATAATAATAATAATAATAATAATAACTGTGAGTTCTTATATAGCGCACATACAATGCTCTGTGCGTTTCACACACTATACCTCTGGTCACTGTGAAAACAACGGGGTATCGCATCATACATTTATAGCTTTCACTCGGACAATCGTTCCATATAAACAGTTTTTACACACACAAATGTATATGGTACCTCGGAAAATTATTAGACCAACTGTTAGCTTCAGAATTGAAACACGGGCTTAAAATATCTGCTCGTGTCATCTCACAATCCTCAGGAGGTTCTCGTGGCTCAGTTAAATCTGCATGTCATGTGCACTATAGTAACCTAAAACCTCATTCATTCATTCATAAATGCCTTCATTCATTCATTCATTCATTCATTCATTCATTCATTCATTCATTGATTCATTCATTCATTCATTCATTCATTCATTCATTCATTCATTCATTCATTCATTCATTCATTCATTCATTCATTCATTCATTCATTTATTCATTCATTCATTCATTTATTCATTCATTTATTCATTCATTCATTCATTCATCCATTAATTAATTCATTCATTCATTCATTCATTTATTCAGCAACATACGTACAGTTCCATTACATTAAATGCACCCGTAACATCAGTCTATTGTTAAAACAGTAAGCTATTAGTTTTAATACTAGCCAGGTCGGACAAAAAACTTATCGTTAGCATAAAATTGCATATCTAATATTGATACTGACAAATAAATTGCATTCTTCTATATTAAATCTTGAAACACGTGGACCTATTTTGTGTATTTTAAGTCGAGGAAAGAACAAAAATACGATAGATTCGTATATCCGGATATACTCGACGCTGCGCGCCTCGTACATTCGGATCCACGAATCTATCATATTTCATTCTTTCTCCTAGACATAATCTACTATTTTTTTTTATCTGTGTACATTAGTACATTAGCGGACTAAAACACACCACTACATTATTTTCCTTGTCCGACCACTACATTCTAAGCCGCGAATGGAGAGTTATTGTTGATCAAGTACAGACCAATTATCATGGTAGGTCTAATGGTACTATAGTCAGTCAACTGTGACTGAGCTGTTTATTATGAGGGATCCTCATTATGGTCGGGTGTGTTTTAAGTCTGTTAAAACCCTCGGCCTTCGGCCTCGACTCTTTTCACAGCTAAGAATGCAGAGTTCCTCTGGCTTTATCCTACCACACCAACATGGTGCAACAGATTAAATTCATAATTCATACAAATATTCAACCCCTACCTGCACTTTTTTTTACCCAAGGTCAAGGTCATAGGTCAAATGTCAAAGGTCAAGGTCAAAGATTAAAAAAAAATCTTGTTAACTCGATAACTTGAAAAATAATTATTGGATCTCTCCAATTTTTTACGTGAAGTTACCCATGAGTATGGAGATCACCTAATTAGATTTTCAGTTTTCCACCGATAATCAAAATGGCCGCCACCTGGCGACTATTTTTTTTCGACTTAATTTTTTTTTCATAATTCCCTTGAAACCTGGTATATATAGGTTTTCGGGGTCTGCGAGTCTATTGGCATTGTCCGTTTTAGTGTGCAACTGAAAACGAGGCTATGGCGGCCATCTTGATTTTTTAATTTAATAATTTCTTGTTACCGGGATAACTTGAAAATTAATAATTATTGGATCTCTCCATTTTTTATGTGATGTTGCGCATGAGTATGACCTGATTAGATTTTCAGCTTTCAACGGAAAATCAAAATGGCCGCCACCTGGCGACTAATTTTTTTTTAAACTTTTTTTTCAGAATTCCCTCGAAACCTGGTATATATATAGGTTTTCGGGGTCTGTGAGTCTATTATAATTGCCCGTTTTCATGTGAGACTGAAAACGAGGCTGCGGCGGCCATTTTGATTTTATCAATTTTAATAAATCGTTCTTATTTTTAATTAATTGCCTTGAAACCTGGCATATATAGAGTCACTGCATGAGCTGAGAGGTATTTGAGTACTTGCACGGTATTTTTAACCTGTTCTATTTGTCGTTCAAATCACTGATATTGGGAGTGAAATGGGTCTTTAAACATCAAGATTTGTAAATGTCTGTTGTCAAATTTATTAAATAGCACTAATTTTAACCACTTAACGTTGTGTGTCGCGGTAGCGAGACACAACGTTAAGTGGTTGAAAATTTAAATAAATTATGTTGTTAAATGTATTAAATAGCACTAATTTTAACCATTTACCGTTGTGTGTCGCGGTAGCGAGATACAACGTTAAGTGGTTGAAAATTTAAATAAATTATGTTGTCAAATTTATTAAATAGCACTAATTTTAACCACATAACGCTGTGTGTCGCGGTAGCGAGACACAACGTTAAGTGGTTGAAAATTTAAATAAATTATGTTGTCAAATTTATTAAATAGCACTAATTTTAACCACTTCACGTTGTGTGTCGCGGTAGCGAGACACAACGTGAAGTGGTTGAAAATTTAAATAAATTAACTTAGCAGGTTAAGGTTTGACATAACGCATACATCAGATGAGCTGCGTCACTGCTATATCATGTGATGGTGATAAATGAGACAGACTATTCATGCAAATGAAATGAAATGAATGGGGTTTTAGACCACTTTTGTGCACATATGGGCTGAACTGGGCTTGGGATGGTGAGATGAATGAGATGACACTGCCCTCCAGACACAGGATTCTAAATTCGAGCCCTAGCGGTCTGGGAGGTCACGGAGGCTCCCCACGATTACTGCAGTCGCAGGGTGAATTATAAGACAGTGTGCTGCCACAAATCGGTCAACCCCCTCCCCCCAACATAATTTTAATTATTGAAATAATTAATAAATTCTACAGTTCAAAACTTAAACCCTTTGACATGTAGTAAATTTATAATTACGACGTCCCTCTATAAACCCATTAAACTGGTTAAATTATGGTCCGTTTTAAACCCTGATAACATACCAGATAGTCTAACTTTTGAACCATACAATTTGTAATATTTTAAAATGAAAATTTCACGGCATTTGGCGGGAGACTCGAAGTGCTTGCAACATGAAAATCGGACAATAATTTACTTAGAAATGGTAATGTGACTTCCAGTATAGCTGCAAATAGAACGTATGTTTGATCTATTTCAGCAGTAGCTCAGCAGACGCAAGACTATGACCCAATGCCGGCCTAATGGTGGCCCATCGTCACATATAATACGGTGGGTCAACAATTAGCCCGCATTGGGTCAATTGTCTTGTGACTGCTTGTGAGCGGAGACACATGTATACCTGTAACATTACGCCAAGTTTGGGTGTTTATCACCTAATGCCCGGTGTGTTTACCGGGGTATGACCTCACAAGTCTACAGCTGTCGATTCATTCACTTGATTATAACATTTTTATTCTAATAAAATTCCAATTGTAAACGCTACCAGCGTCCGACAGGCTTAATATCCAAATCACCTGCCCTGAATTTAAAAATCTTTCATAACGTCAACTAGCGACCGTTATCATATAAACATTTTTGTTTATCACATGCAATTGAACACCAATTATGAAACAGGAAGCAACCAGGTTATTCAACTCTCTGTTGCTGAATTTTTTTTCAATATTTTAATTCCTTTGAAGCTGGATTGCTGATGCAATTTTCAACTTCAAAATTTATGACGAAAATTTTTAATATTTTTGAATAAATAAACATTTGCCAGAAATGACGCATAATAAAAATGCCATTAACCCTTTAACCGCCAAATTATTCAATTTGAATTTTCATCCACTTGAAGTTGTGTCTCGCTGACGCGATCCACAACTTCAAGTGAGTGAAATTTATCCAGATTTGAAAAAATGGAAGTCAACTCTTTTCAAATCTTGCTGGTTGATGTCACATTTTATCTTTAACGTATTTAAAATGTGGTACTTAATGAGCTGAAAAAATGAAAACTCGAATATATGCGGCACCGGCGGTTAAAGGGTTAACCATTGCTTTAACCCTTAGAGCGCGGAGATATAAATCAGAATCTGCGTTTGTAGACGTCAGATTCTGCCGTATAAAGTCGATCCCCGTTCTAGAAGAATTAAAAATTTTTAAATGGACGTAGACCCATGACATATGTATTCAAAAGAAGCGGAAAGAGCTAACTAAGATATTTATGATAATTTCAAATTAAAAAAACCCATTAATCCACGACTTACACAAAAATATTTCACCGTTTTAAGGGTTAAAGATTTAGTGTTGTTTGGGAAACGTTGCATAGTCAATCTTCCAGGGAAAAAGACACTTACAACTGATGGGGTGGGGACGCGGGGTACTGACAGGGGTGGGTTCCTTGCAGGAGTGGGGTACTGACAGGGATGGGGTACTAGCAGGGGTACGGTGTGTCGCTAACTCGGTGGGTACATATATTTATCTGTAGCATGTGCAAAGCTACTTATTTTGATTAATGACTTCGCGCCTTGGATAGCGACCCGTGGCAATGGTCACGTCACATGATCGGGCTGGGGAGGATTTTGTTTAAAAGGCCGTGCGGGCTTTGACACGTCAGTCGCTGAGAGGTGTTCTGGTGATTCATCCTGAGATCAGCTTCAGCTCAGCCTAAAGGTAGGACGTTATTATATGTGTAGCCGGGTGTATGTATGACGGGATCCACTGCCTCTATTCTGGCCATAAAGTCGACTCTTTGGCTGCATTCGTGTAGCTGAGGCATCACGATGCTAGGGTCGGTGGTTCGATCTCCGGGCTGGGCAGTTTCAACACTGTTACATATGCATACGGCATCGTTGGGCTCTGATAGATCCCATTTAATTGACAAGTTCACAGATTATATGCATACGGCATCGTTGGGAAGGCGAGATGGGCTCATCTCAGCACAAGTCACCACATCAATACCGATCCTTTAGGCGAGGGCTGATAAGGCGACGAGTGCTGAGTGATCAGTTCATTTCGCCGTATCCAACGATGTAGTATATATTTTCTCGTACGAATATCTACCTGAAACGGCAAAATCAAACTTAACAGTGAAGCGTATCAGCGAATAGGAGAGTGCGAGATGGGCTGATCTCACCATACGTCTGCTAGTGCAAGCCAACAGCATGAGTGCGAGAAAGTACATATTGATCGCACAACAGGCGAACGGCAGCGAGAGCATGAGCGCGGGAGCTAGAGCACGAGCGCGGGAGCGAGAGCACGAGCGCGGCAGCTAGAGCACGAGCGCGGCAGCGAGAGCACGAGCGCGGCAGCGAAAGCACGCAGGCGACCAAAGCACAAGAACAGACGTGAAATATAATGGCAAGTCTTGGATTTCTCAATATATGAAAAAACGGCGGAAATGCGAAACAAAATAAATAAACAAGTCTGCATCTTTTCGTTGTTGGCGTTGATGTGCTTTGGAACAATAAAATTTAGTATTTTATATTATAATCTTCGTGTTCGCGATCGCGATCGCACTAGAGCTGGTTCGTTTTGGGATTTATGATTAAACACACCAACAAACGCCAGAGCGATTACGCGACGAGTGACGCCATGGCGCGAAATTCGCCTGACCAACGCGAAATGTGGGGCGTTTTCCCCTGCTCCAAGGCCAGATTGTGGTCACGCGAGAACCGGCGCGAAAACCGGCGCGAATTCGCATTGGTATGTTTTGCGCTGATAGATGCTCATTTAACATTTATCATACTGAGACCGCACTTTCAAGTAAGTTTCACAACATATCCTCCACTAGGAGTTACAAAGTGCTGAAATGCAACTTTGTAGAGTGGCAGTTTAGCACTTTTTAACTCCAAGGGGACGATAAATAATGTCACTGAAATCCACAATATAATTTGTGCAGATGCTCAGTTCATGATATAATTATTTTGTGAGATTTTTCATAAATATAATTATTCTTGTGAGATTTTTCATAAATATAATCATTTGTTTTCATCTAACCCTTACCGTGCGGGAATCGACATTAGTTGTCATAATCTGACGTGCATAGACTTTTATTTCTTTATATAGGCCCTCTACATATATTTTTTTTAAAGCGGCTTGAATCGGTTATACTTTTAAGTTGTCATTATCCCACGAATTTGAACACTGCATATGTGTGCACAAAATGAGGTATCGGCCGCGCGGGATTCGAACCCGGTACCCCCGGGCTCTGGGGCAACCGTGCTACCAAGGAGCTATCCTGCCGCCTTCAATATCCTTGCATATTTTAGGTCATTTAACCCTTTCAGGCCTGAATTTACCATTGTCATCTTCATCCACTACAAGCCGCGAATTGCTGTCGCAATTCTCGGCTAGTAGTGGATGAAAATGATTTGAAGTGTGTGGGAAATTAAAGAAAATTGCCATGTATTGGTAAACTAGTTTCATGGAAATTTTCATTCTAAAACCCCTAGTTGTAGGAAAATTAAGTCTGTTTTCGGGGATGTAAAATGATGCTTTAATGCATCGTGAGGGCTTAAAGGGTTGATAACCCTCACTAAGAAGGAATCGAGTTTAGACGTCAGCAACTGAATCTCCGTACTGAAAGAAATAAAAAAAATGTAGAATGACAGTAGTCCCATAACAGAGGTATTCAAATGAAGCAGAAAGAGCTAACTAAGACATTTTTATTTTTTTATTTATTAGGCTTTATATACACAAATGTATACAATAATCGTACAAATATGCTATTGTAAATAAAATTGTGTACATCAGGATGTCGAATACAGGTGACCAGCACCCTAACTAAGTTTGACATCCAGGATAGAATTTATATACATGGTAATTACATTTTAAATTACATTTAGAAATAAAATTAAATATAAATATATTAGACATCTTTTTTGTTTCCCGCGCTGAAACCAGAGATACAATAACTACATATTAGTATGAGGTAGCAAAACACCCTCTGGAAAGCGTAGAAACTTATAAAACAACAAGTAGAGCAAGTTTTAAAAGCATGCAACTTTGTACATGGTAATTCCACTTAAAAGTAAAATTAAATAAAAATATATTATACATAATTTTGTTTCCCGCGCTAAAACCAGAGATAAAATAACTACATAATAGTATGAAAGTAGCAAAAAAAACCCTCTGGAAAGGGTAGAAACTTATAAAACAACTACAAATGGAGCAATTTTTAAAAGCATACAACATTATAACAATGTCATTATTTTAGTTTTATAAGGTCTTCACAATTTCAACGTTGTAGATATTTGCTAGACTGCGGAGCAAGTAGAAGGTGCCCAGGGTGCCCTGAGCCACCACATAAGTTTAGTTCATTATACACGCTAGCCAAATACCATATAATATCATGATAATACAATAAAACTATATTATATTAAGAGTATTTTTAAAGACGATAATACAACTATGTGGTATTAAATAGAGCCCTCGACACGAACATAACGTTAGTCCCTTTAGAATAAAAGTACTTTGATTAGTCTAAATTGCATCTGCTGGCGTCAGCTCGCATAGCCGTCGCTCAGCCGAAGAAATCCATCTATGCTATACTATTCTGAGCTGGACTGGTGGCTCTCGCCTGGCAACGCATGAGTATCGACACATGAGAAGCCATGCATATTGAATTATTGTCTTACGGGCACAGTGGAACGCTTTCTAACAAAATGTGATATTGAAACATGTTGATTATGATGATTCCAATATCACACGCACGCCTGGCATCCACAGTTGCTTGTCCAAGTACATACGTTATCACAGTTGAAACTGGCCTCGAACTTTAAATAATAAAAACTTTTCAATTGACGTACAAAGCTTGTCATTGTTTGTTCCTGGCGCAAGTCCTTCGGTAAACTATTTCAAATGCTAAATACGCGATTAGAACAGAAATGTTTAAACGTCTTAGTTCTGACTTGTCTCGGATAAAAGAGTGATCCGTTCTGACTTGACCATAGTTTTCTGTCAGGCTCGTAGTATCTCAATAATGATGCAACACTATTGGAAAGATCAGACACAAATAGTGATTTAAAAAGAAGTTTGATGTCCATCATCTCTCTGCAAAAAGACAATGGTAAGATATGTAAGAGCTCACAGCGTTCTTTATAAACAATAGTTGGATAATGAAGGGCATATCTGGTAAAATTTCTCTGAATTCGTTCAATAGACTCTATTTGAATTTTGGTGAACGGAAACGAGAAAACGTTTGTTCTCCATGCACTGTAAACCCTGTCCCCTACTATGGCACAATTTATTTGAGTTAACATGGCTCAATGAGCTGGCATAGCACAAAGGGAATGAGCAATCATAACAAATTTTGCAATTTTAGTTAAGGAAACGCAAAAAATGTATGTTGACCCAGCACAGGTAACCCAATCGAATTGCGCTGTGTTGACTTTTTTGTCACACAATTTTTTTCGGTTCAAACGGCTTAAATGAACACGCTTATCTCTGGCTTGTTAATTCGAGCTATCATAGAAAATTTTCAATTTGAGTTAAGTTGGCATACATTTCTTTATCTATTCAAATACAAGTACGTTGAGTCAACCTCGCAGTACAATGCAATCAAATCGCTATATTGTAACAGCACAAATTAAGCCATGAAAACTTTAACCATTTTGAGCCTAGTTGGCCTAGTTGAACAAGGCTCTTAAACGCTAACTAGCCCTAATTCAATTTAATCGAGGCTACTCGATAAAATAGGCAACGGCAATGCATATATATTGTGTCACACGATGTTAAGAAAATTGACGTTTGTCACTTAACCTTGTTTTCTTTAAACAGCTTAAACGAACACGTTGTGTTACGTTGGATAATTTTTTTGACTAATTAAGTGATTAATTGGCAAATGAAAACTTTATGAGTTACACAGAATATGTGATATCTTAAAATAAAATGATTTTCAGTTCTCTGTTCATTTTTGTGTGAATCTGTGAGGGGGAAATATATTTTTATTTAACATGTTAAATAACAATATGTCATGTGCTGAACCTTTTTTAATTGCTGTCTATAAGAAATAACCTTCTAGAAAAAAGAGGATCCTCAATCAAGCAAATTTGTTGGTTGCTGGTCACTGTCCACTGCTGTGGTCTGCCCTGTAACGTTGGGCCAATTCTGTACCAATGTGGTCAGACTAGTTCCAACGTACCCCCCGGTACGCTGAGACTAGTTTCAACGTACCCCCGGCGGGTAATCTGAAACTAGGCTAGGTAACTTGGAACTGGTCTTTTTTTAGTTTCAGCGTACCGGGGGGTACCCGGTATGACTGGGCCACCTAACTCATTCACTGCGCGAGGCCCAGTCACACTGACCGCCATCTTGTTTACACACCCAGCTGTGTAAAAACGACACTTGCGCTGATTACCAAAAAACTCGGATGCCAAGAAATTGGGATGAATATTTAAAGTGCCTATGAGAACTAGGCCATTTTCAGCAGGCACATTTAAAAATGGAGGTCACTGTGTCAGAGCCTTGCGATGTCACCAGGGTAAACTAGTTTCGACGTACCCCCCGGTAAGCTGAAACTAGTTTCAACGTACCCCCCGGTATTTTAAAACTAAAAAACCTTATTAACCCCCCCCCCCCAATCCAGGCCTATGTGACCTATGTACCAAATTTGCTTATTTTTGACCTTTTAAGTACCGTTACACCTAGGTTGAAAAAAATGGATTGTCACGATTCGCTGTGTAGGTTACACTGGTGTAACCCAATATTAACGAGTTGAAAAGATGATAACAATTATCAGAGAAAAAAAATTATCAGAGAAAAAAATTGTTAAAATTGTTTAAACAGCGATCGAACAATGTGAGAAAAAGCTACTCCCACGATCTGGTGAAACAGACTGTGGGCTAGTTAGTTAGTTAAGTATAACCTTAAGCCAGTTGATTAGAGAGGGGCAGACATATGTAATATGAGCGTATGAAACAACTAGCGCTAATGGTGCTAATGCGTTATCCAAGTGAAATAAATAAATTTGCCATACAACACAAGTACCCTCTCCCTATCATCCAATGTTGTTGCAATGTTGGGCCAGCGTCTGCGAAGCTGGCCCAACATTACAACATAGCTCGAATAGAGGGGGACGTGATGCAATGGCTAGAGCGCGGAGCTTTGCCAATGTCACTGCCTGCCGTGTGGTTTCGAATCCCGCTTGGAACATGATTTTCAGAGAAATATCATGTTTCTCCTCTCTCAATATTGGGACATTATTTCGATGTTGTGTCCCTGGGCAAGGCACTTTATCCTCACATGCTTCACTTGACTCAGGTGTAAATGAATACCTGGTAGGACAGAGATGGCAATGTGTGCGACTAGTTCCTAGCGCCGAAATGGCTGCAAGTGCTGCTTGCTCCAAAAAGGGAGTTGAAATGGAACATAAATGAACAGGTCCAGTGACCAGGGGTAATATGTGTGAAGCGCACAGAGCATTGTATGTGCGCTATATAACAACTATTATCACAATTACCATTATTACCCCAGCACTGGGTTCATAATTCACGTTTGCCGGGCTGTTATTAATACACCTTTCCCAATAGCAACACGCCACACATTACAGTGACTAAAAGCTGAACTATTTAGTTGGGAGTCCTGTCACACTTTTATTACAACACGCCACACAGTGATTAAAACTAAACTATTTAGTTGGGAGTCCTGCTTATGCGCAAAATCGTGAAAACAGTGTATAGGGTTATTCACACGATACAGTCTGTTCTCTGGGGTGGGGGGGGGGGGGTGGGTAGGGGGGAGGGGCTGGTGCTGTGATTATAATCTAAAAGTCTGAAAGTCGGTGATCGCGGGTTTCTTTCCCCGCTGTAACATTAAGGTTTCGCAGGAACAACAAGCCTCTTCCCCGCTCTCTCGTAAAGATTCAATATTGTGGAGAGCCTCCGTGACCTAGAGGTAGCGTGCTCGGCCTCAAAGTGCTGAGGCCCGAATTTTAAATCCTGTAAGATTGTGACGTCTAAAGTCGATTCCCGCACTGAACAAGTAAACTATTTCTAATGGTCTTAGACCCATACGATAGGTATTCAAGCGAAGCGAAAAGAGATAACTAGGAAATTTATGATGATTTAAGACCCTTCTCTTCAGTTATATAAAACGGAGTGGCTATTCGTACGGCAGTCAATGGGAGCCCGTCATTCCGTACACGATTCTATCCATAGAGTCACCTTGTGAAGAATTACGTACGATCAGCCACTGTCTATATACAAATACTTCAGCGCATTAAAACCCTTTAAGCCCTCAAGATGCATTAAAGCATCATTTTACGTCCCTGAAAACAAATTTCATTGCCCTACAACTAGGGGTTTTAGAATGGAAATTTCCATGAAACGGGTTTCTAATACATGGCAATTTTCTTTAATTTTCCACCCACTTTAAATCACCTTCGTCCACTAGAAGTCGGGAATTGCGACAGCAATTCGCGGCTTGTGTGGATGAAGATGACGATGGTAAATTCAGGATTTAAAGGGTAAAGGCTTAACATTAAGCTACGAATACTTAACCAATGCTACTTCAATTTTGCACACAATGTGTTCCAGACATCCCCAAGCGGGGTCTTGGTACAGTGGTAAAGCTGCCTGCTTGGAAAGTCGCGGAGATCGCGGGCTCAAACCCCGCTCCGGGCTTCAAGTTTTTTCTTCCCCGCTCACTTGTAAATATCCAATATTCTGGGGAGCTTCCGTGAACGAGATGTAGCGGCTCGGCCTCAGACCGCCAAGGCTCGAATTTTGAATCCTGTGTCTGGAGGGCAGTGTCATCTCATTCATCTCGGCATCCTCAGAAGGTTTTCCTTGCCCAGTTTAGCCTATGTGTGCACAAAGGTGGTCTAAGACCCCGTTCAGTTCATTTCATTTTTATCTGCCTAGCAAGTGGTGAACTGGAATATAGGATGGCTACCTGAGGAACAGCATAGCCAAACGCGAGATGTTGAAACTATCTTGAGCGGATGTTGGCACGCCGTTTACTCATTTACTCAACATTGGTTCAACATCTCGGATTTGCAGAGACTAAGGGTGAATTTATGTGGCGTTACGTACGTTGCCCGCTGGTGACGGTGATGACGGCAGCCGGTATATCAGCGGCTTCTGCCCAAGCAAACACGAGTCCAATGTTGGGTTAATGTTGGGCCAACGTCTTCACATTAACCCAGCATCGGGTCAATGTATCGTTTATGTCGTCGGTGCCGAGCCTTCAACGCCTGTCACCACTCAACACGCCGATCCCTCGGTTGAATGATCCACACGGTCATTCCCCGGCTGTCCGGTCACGCAGCCAACAACCAGCAAACTGGCACGGTGGCGACGCGTGCTGCGAACAACCCGTTGTTTGTTGTTGTTTGGGATAGCTAGCCCTGAGTGGGGCTGCCCGGGTCTTCCGACATTGTCGATCGCTCTCTAACTCCGGCAAGGATCGAATGTATCTCTTAGAACCACTGAGTGCCAAGCCGATTGCCTCACTGTGCGAATCTGCCGACCAGCAGCAACCAGCATCTTCTGCTTCGCCGCAGTACACCCTCAGACTCAACTTAGAAGAGTCTCAGATCACTCTTTCTAACATGGTGTCATCATGCGTGATACTTCTTCTAATAATATTTAAGCAGGCGGGATATCGATTTGGTGTATTGGACAATACTGTATTTTCAGAAAAAAATTGACGCGCAGGTTATTCATTTTGAAATAAATCAACAAAACTGTCAAATTTCTTTCCGATATTTCTTGAGCAGCCACCTATTTCACCTTAGGAACACACCAAACCGATCTTGTTTCGTACATGTGTTTGCATGGTGGTACAGCAGTTATTCATAAAATATGTAGGCATAAAATAGAAAACTTTTAGCATAGGTAAATATGAGAAACCTGTGAATTACTGTTCGTCATAATTATGCGCGTGTTGACGGCTCATTAGAAAGCAGGACATCATGTTAGAAAAAAGTATCACGCATGACACCATGTTGAAAAGAGTATCTGGATGACAAGTCCACAGAGGGTATTTCAGAAGACAAGGACAAGTTCAAGCAGTCTATATGAGCTGTGTAATTGTATAATTAAACATGTTGTAGTACAGATCAGCTTTTTTTTATTTGTATTTATTTCTTGAATCATTCATGTATTCATATTAATTTATTCAATTATTCATCTCTCTATCCATCCACTCATTTCCAATCAATCAATCAATCAATCAATCAATCAATCAATCAATCAATCAATCAATCAATCAATCAATCAATCAATCAATCAATCAATCAATCAATCAATCAATCAATCAATCAATCAAACAATCAATCGATCGATCAATCAATCAATCAATCAATCAATCAATCAATCAATCAATCAATCAATCAATCAATCAATCAATCAATCAATCAATCAATCAATCAATCAATCAATCAATCAATCAATCAATCAATCAATCAATCAATCAATCTATCTATCTATCTATCTATCAATCAATCAATCAATCAATCAATCAATTAATCAATCAATCAATCAATTAATCAATCAATCAATCAATCAATCAATCAATCAATCAATTTATCAATCAAATAATCAATCAATCAATCAATCAATCAATCAATCAATCAATCAATCAATCAATCAAGCAATCAATCAATCTATCAATCAATCAATCAATCAATCAATCAATCAATTTATCTATCAATCAACCTATCAAAAAATCCATTCATTCATCCTTTCAATTAATCATCCAATCAATTTTTAATTTATTCATTCATTTTTTATATTCTATTTGTTGTTTTTTACTACAATCTATCAATAAATTAATTCTTTCATTCATTCATTCATTCATTCATTCATTCATTCATTCATTCATTCATTTTTTCATTTCTTCATTCATTCATTCATTCATTCATTCATTCATTCATTCATTCATTCATTCGCTCATTCATTTATTCATTCATTCATTCATTCATTCATTCATTCATTTATTCTTTCTTTCTTTCTTTCATTCATTCCCTCATTTATTCATTCATTCATTCATTCATTCATTCATTCATTCATTCACTCATCTATTCATTCATTCATTCATTCATTCATTCATTCATTCATTCATTCATTCATTCATTCATTCATTCATTCATTCATTCATTCATTCATTCATTTATTCATTCATTCATTCTTTCGTTTATTTGTTATATTATATTTGCTTCTCTTTACTACAAACCAGGATTCATCACTCAATAATACTGTTGCTGTGTTTTTCAGATCGTTGGCCATCCTGACTTGACCTTGACCTTGACCCTATCTGAGGTGACCTTGACTTAGAAGATGATCAGTCTAGTGTTTGTGTGTGTGATCGCTGGTCTCAGTGTAACCAGCATACCTGGGACTCATGCTCAAGGTAGCTTTACACATAAGATTATAAGGCCCACTTCGCTATAAATACCCATTTTCAGCATCATATATATGCAGTAGCGCCCTCACCGAGAGGGAGTGTTGTAAAATGACAGGCGGCGGGCCACACACTAACACGTTACAGCCACACAAACCCACGTAGATATGCCGCCATTCGGTAAAAAACGGCCTAATTATTGATTTTCAAATAATACAATTAAATAATAATGTGGACGAAATAAGAATTTCTAATATTTCCAATTTTAATATTTCATGAAACCATTCTAAAATCTTCTGAAACTAGCCTCGAGACTGAAAATTTCAGAATTTATAACTCAGTGACATTAATCTGGCTATGACAGGGACAGTCACGCGACACCAGTAGACTAGGCCCCGGGAGTGGTATTGATGTTGGTCCGGAGTGACAGGAAATGGTACGACGTTGGGCTGACATTAGGACTATTAAAGCCTACATTGTCACTGAAATCATCGGATTAGTCTTAGACCCTATACTGCAGCTTAATAATAAGTATGGTTAGATATTTTAATGCAGTACCAACGTCGCAGACGGTGGATCGACAATACAATGGCTCCAACCGTTTGTAAAATATTGACATAAGAGTATTTTTTGAAAATTAAGTCTAACCTCGAAACTTCCGATTCGCCAATGAACTAGAATATAGATATAGCTCAAAGTAAAAATAAATAGATTGTGTCAAATAAATGGACACATTAAAAATTGCGTATGAGATTTAAAACTCAAATTTCACCGAAATTAAAATAACAGAAAGTAGACATTGACACATTCACAAAAAAACATCACTACACAATGAAGCAAAATACAATAAACAATACAACACACAATAATGTTGACATATTTATATCATATTTTATTGCATGTACAAAACAAATTGCAGTACTGTCATGCTGAAATTATTTCAGAATTAAGAAAAGATCAGACTGATATTCAGCTCTTAGGCTATACTGTGATGAATTACCAAGTTTCTGGCTAATTTCTTTATTTTCTAATAACCCTCATATTTGATATTCAAACTATTCACCTACTTGTAGATGCTTCTCGCTTCCCTGTACCACACCTTCAAATGGATGAAGATTACTTCAAATTCCCGTATTTCTTTTTTTTGACATGGTTGTCCAAAATTAGAAATCAGGAATTTCTTCTATATATGGGATTTTGCAAAATTGAAAATTTGCAAAAAATAGAACACTCTCGAAAATTACCAGATCTACAGTATGTTGATATTGAAGGAATGCAAACATTATTTTGCAAAGGACACTAGATAGCTTTCCTGCTTTCTTAAAATATTATATGACTTTTTAACATTATTTTGACAAGCTTGAGTGCACATCTTTCAGAAATTCCCCCTATAATCACCCCTTTTAATATAGAAGTGACATTGGCATAAATTACATTGAAGTGGCACATATTAGATAAAATAATCTCTGCATCAAAACAATGTCAACTGGTTTAGATTACAATTGTATAACTATCGGCCTAATCTATATTAGGCCCCCGCAACAGCGGTTATTTTTAATCTTAGCGAGGGTCTTACAGCCATGTAATTCGGTGAAATGAATGTTATTCTCTCTCTTCTCTCTATTAATTTTGAAAATAACATATGCTACACATGCAATTTTTGATTTTTTTAGTTGAGATTGGCTGATGGGACAATATACACCTATTATACAAAGATTTGTACAGTAATCAGATGTGCATTTCAGAGTGCATTTTGGTTTCGCACTGCATAATATATATTATATAGAAATATATAGGCCAGTGGCAGATCCAGCGAGGAATAAAAGGGGGCGCCATGGCTTTAAACGTTTTTTGAAATTTAGGCCACTTTATTTGGGTGGAAAGAAATGAAATGAATCGGGCTTTAGGCCACCTTTGTGCACATATAGGCTAAACTGGGCCAGGAGAACCTCCTGAGGATGGTGAGATGATTGAGATGACACTGTCCTCCAGACACAGGATTCGAAATTCGAGCCCTGGCGGTCTGAGGCCGAGCACGCTACCTCTCGGTCACGGAGGCTCCCCACAATACTAACTTTCACACGTGGATGGGGAAGAAACAATTTTGTTTCTTTCAAACCGCCGAGACCGGGAACCGAACCCCGGACTCTGGCGTGAAAGGCAGCGGTGCTAACCACTACCCTAGGGCCCCCGCCCTGGGTGGAAAGAGTGAGGGGACGAATCGCCGATGTCAGCCTATTTTATGTGACTTATCTGCACAACATTAGTTGAATTGCGTATATTTCAGAAAACAACATACGTATTACTCGTGGAAGGTAGAAACAAGTAAAATTGTTTTTAAATAAATCCCTACAGAGAAAACATGAATTGTATTAACACTGATTGATAATAAATTTTAAGAAATGGATTACCCAACGTAATGTACAACTCCCACTCTCCGCAGCAGGAGGTTGTCTGGAAAATAGCTGTTTATTATCCAACACAGGGAAAATATAAACCTTTACAGTGGAACTCAGGAAATGACAGGAATTTTATGTGCGCATTTAGAAATTATGTGGGTGAATGTTGCTGTACATTAATGGCAATATCGCGACAGAAGGAAGCCCGAAGTCAGGACTATGCCCTACTCTTATTTTGAGTTCTCTATAGTGCACAGTACCACAGGCAGTGCTGTACACTCCAGGCTCTTTGAACAGTTTGGAGCTCTGCATATGCAAAACCACGATGACAAATATCTGGTACGACCGAGATTTGAAAACCACACAATACCAGACACCGACAAAACATCATACCTTAGCTAGCAAAACCACACAATACCACACACCAGCAAAACATCATACCTCAGCTAGCAAAACCACACAATACCACACACCAGCAAAACATCATACCTTAGCTAGCAAACCACACAATGCCACACACCAGCAAAACATCATACCTCAGATAGTAAAACCACACAATACCACGCAAAATGTTAAAGTAATTTATCCTACAACATTTTGAGACACTGGTAAAATTCCGAAGCTGGAGCATGGCAGGATCTTCCATCAATTTTCTCAGAATATAAATATGCGACGGTTTATTTCACCTGTTTTGTATGTGGAAGATCGTTTTTAATAATACCCCCACCCCCCCCCTAACGCCTCCACGGTGATTGTAGACGACGGTTTACTTCACCTGTTTTGTATGTAGAAGATCGGTTTTAATAATACCCCCCCCCCCCCCTAACGCCTCCACGGTGATTGTAGACGACGGTTTACTTCACCTGTTTCGTATGTAGAAGATCATTTTTAATTATACCCGCCCCCCCCCCCTAACGCCTCCACGGTGATTGTAGACGACGGTTTACTTCACCTGTTTCGTATGTAGAAGATCATTTTTAATAATACCCCCCCCCTAACGCCTCCACGGTGATTGTAGACGACGGTTTACTTCACCTGTTTCGTATGTAGAAGATCATTTTTAATAATACCCCCCCCCCTAACGCCTCCACGGTGATTGTAGACGACGGTTTTCTTCACCTGTTTCGTATGTAGAAGATCGGTTTTAATAATACCCCCCCCCCCCTAACGCCTCCATGGTGATTGTAGAAGACGGTTTACTTTACCTGTTTCGTATGTAGAAGATCGTTTTTAATAATACTCCCCTCTCCCCTAACGCCTCCACGGTGATTGTAGACGACGGTTTACTTCACCTGTTTCGTATGTAGAAGATCATTTTTAATAATACCCCCCCCCCCCTAACGCCTCCACGGTGATTGTAGACGACGGTTTACTTCACCTGTTTTGTATGTAGAAGATCG
>OZ024914.1:7452936-7485101 GCA_964017125.1 Flabesymbios commensalis | reverse complement strand
CTCAGGAGGTTCGCTTGGCCCAGTTTAATCTGCATGTTATGTGCACAGTGGTAACCTAAAATCTCATTCATTCATTCATAAATGCATTCATTCATTCATTCATTCATTCATTCATTCATTCATTCATTCATTCATTCATTCATTCATTCATTCATTCATTCATTCATTTATTCATTCATTCATTCATTCATTCATTCATTCATTCATTCATTCATTCATTCATTCATTCATTCATTCATTCATTCATTCATTCATTCATTCATTCATTCATTCATTTATTCATTCATTCATTCATTCATTCATTCATTCATTCATTCATTCATTCATTCATTCAGTCAGTCAGTCAGTCAGTCAGTCAGTCAGTCAGTCAGTCAGTCATTCATTCATTCCTTCATTCATTCATTCATTCATTTATTCATTCATTCATTCATTCATCCATTTATTCATTCATTCATTCATTCATTCATTCATTCAGCAACATACTGAATACGTACAGTTCCATTAAATTAAATGCACCCGTAACATCAGTCTATTGTTAAAACAGTAAACTATTAGTTTTTAATACTAGCCAGGTCGGACAAAAAACTTATCGTTAGCATAAAATTGCATATCTAATATTAATACTGACAAATAAATTGCGTTTTCCTATATTAAGTCTTGGAACACGTGCACTACATTCAAAGCCGAGAATGTAGAGTTATTGTTGACCAAGTACATACCAACTATCATGGTAGGTCTAATGGTACTATAGTCAGTCAGATGTGACCGAGCTGTTTATTATGAGGGATCCTCATTATGGTCGGATGTGTTTTAAGTCTGTTAAAACCATCGGCCTTCGGCCTCGACCCTTTTCACAGCTAAGAATGTAGAGCTCCTCTGGCTTTATCCTATACATATTCTCACATCTACCATCAACATGCCACCATGTTCACATCTCGCCATCATTGGATTATCGTCATGGAGCTATCGTCATTGTGGTTAACCCTGATCACGACTATTGTCGTTTTCAACCTGTTCTATTTGTCGATCAAATTACTGATATTGGGAATGAAATGGGTGTTTAAACAGCAAGATTTGTAAATGTCTGTTGTCAAATTTATTAAATAGCACTAATTTTAACCACTTAACGCTGTGTGTCGCGGTAGCGAGACACAACGTTAAGTGGGTAAAAATTTAAATAAATTATGTTGTCAAATTTATTAAATAGCACTAATTTTAACCACTTAACGTTGTGTGTCGCGGTAGCGAGACACAATGTTAAGTGGTTGAAAATTTAAATAAATTAACTTAGCAGGTTAAGGTTTGACATAACGCATACATCAGATGAGCTGCGTCACTGCTATATCATGTGATGGTGATAAATGACACAGACTATTCATGCAAATGAAATGAAATGAGTGGGGTTTTAGACCACTTTTGTGCACATATGGGCTGAACTGGGCCAGGCGACCCTTCTGAGGATGGTGAGATGAATGAGATGACACTGCCCTCCAGACACAGGATTCTAAATTCGAGCCCTAATAATAATAATAATAATAATAATAATAAACTTTATTTCAAGAGGGTAACCATTTAGCAAATTTAATTGCTAATTTGCAATGGGCCCTCTAAAACATATATACAAATTCAAAATACAATATGTACATTTCAAATTAAAAAGTAAAGTACAAATTAATAGGTAGGTATAATAAATATATATATATATATACATATATATATATGTATATATATACACACATATATATATATATATATATATACATATACACATATACATACACATACACACATATACATATACATATATATATATATATGTAGTATCAACTAATTTAGAGTAAACAATATATTTAGCATATGGGTGATCATTAATTACCAAAATAATGTTGAGTATATGAATTTTTAAAACTTGATAAAGAAGGTGCAGTTTTAATGCTATTTGGAATTTTGTTCCAAGAATTTACACCAGTATAAGTGAAACTTTTCTTGTGACATATCTGTGCGTGTAAATGGTTTGATTTAGATGATCTAGTACTATAGTTATGGATATTTTTAGTGTATTGGAATAAGTCATTTAGACCTTGATTGTTGTTGTTATTTAAGCATTTATACACCTGTATTGATCTATATTACATATTTTGTACAATTACCCCATATTATACTGCAAAAATCGAAATAGGGTAAAATGTAACTATCATAAAATAATTTTCGAGCACTTAGTGGTAAAAAGCATTTAATACTCTTCAACAAAAATAGATTTTTAGATATTTTCTTTCTTACGTGTGTAACATGGTCTTTCCAAGAAAGGGTAGCATCAAAGTGAACACCGAGTATCTTAGTACTATTTACACATGGAAGATCTACATTATTAATATTTACATTTAGTTTGATACCCTGACATTTACTTAATTTTTGTCTTGTGGCGATTAGTATAGATACACATTTGGGGATACTTAACATCATGTCGTTAACTAAACACCATTCGAATGCATAATGAACATCCCTTGATAGTTCTTGCTGAATTATTTCTACATTTGGACCTGATTTGGTTAGTGTAGCGTCATCAGCATAGAGTACTTCGTTGCAGCTTTTAAAGTAGAGGGGGAGATCATTAATATTGATTAGAAATAAAAGGGGTCCTAGTATCGATCCTTGTGGAACCCCGGATGTTATTTTGTGTGGAGATGAAACAGTTTTATCAATAGAAACACTCTGAGATCTATTTGAAAGGTAGGATTCAAACCAGAAGGTAGATGCAGAGCTACAATTATATAGTTTAAGTTTTTGAAGTAACAGAGAGTGATTTACTAGGTCGAATGCTTTACTGAGATCAAGCTGTACTAAACCAAAATAGTTTCCTGCTTCAAGAGCTTCATAAATTTTCTCTGTTAAAGTTATAAGGGCAGTTTGACATGATTGGTTTCTGCGGAATCCAAACTGGCTATCAGTTAAAAGTCTATGGTGTTGAAGATATTTATAAAAGTGTAAAAATACATGTTTTTCTAATATTTTAGACAAAAGCGGTAGGACTGATATAGGACGGTAATTATTGCATTCTTCTTTGTTGCCACTTTTAAATAGTGGGGTGACTTTTGCAATTTTCCACTGACATGGAAACATTGAAGTTTGGATACTTAGGTTGCATATATTAGTTATAGAACTAGAAATAGCTATGGCTGATCGTTTCAAAATTTCAACGCTGAGGCCATCCAGACCAAAAGCTTTATTATTTGGCATAGATAATATTTGTTTAAAGACGAAGTCTTCACTAACAGGAGGTATAATAAAGTTAGTTTCACTATTCATTTTGCTGTCTACAAAATTAGAAATCATTTTTACAGATGTAGGGGGTAAACTTGATTTTCTAACAGCAAAGTATTTGTTTAATGTGTCAGCTACTATTTCAGGATCTGAAATTAAATTACTATTTATCTGGAGAGATATTGGATTTTTTAATTTTGTGTTTGGACAAAGTTCTTTAACGTGTTTTCAAAGCTCTTTCGGTGAATTTTTGTTTTGCTCTATGGAATTAATGTAAAATTTCTTTTTCGAATTTCTTACTAGTCTTAAAACTCTATTTCGCCATATCTTATACTCAACATGATTGTTTTGCTTCTTGTATTTGTCCCTTTTATGCATCGCTGCTAAAATATCAGTTGTAATCCACTTTGGCTGGGTTGGGTGTTTAACACGCTTAGAAATAACAGGCATATGGTGATCTATCACAGAGTTAAATGCTTTATACCAGGATTGCAGAGCTACATCGGGATCTAGACTGGTTTCATAACAACAGTTAAAAGGCGTGTTCAACAGGTCATTTATAAACTGGTCTTCATCTAAGTACTTGGTACGCCTGTATGTTATTTCATTGGATGATTTCTTATTATTTGTAAATGACTTTTTCCAAGTCACACAAACTGGGTAATGATCACTTATAGCATAACAAGGCACTGAGCATTCAGTTATATTACGCAAATTTGAAACATATATATGATCAATAAGAGTTTTAGAAGTACTGGTAACCCTGGATGGCTTTTTTACAATTTGATGAAGGTTTAGATCTGTGAGTATGTTATTTAATTATACGGCTTTGTGATCAGTTTTTTCGTTAGGCCTACAGTTGTTTGAAGCTTTTTCTGTATGCTCTATGTGATTAAGAAAATCTATGTTTATATCTCCTAGTGCTAACATTTCCTTGTTTTCATTGTATGCTTTATCCAGCGCTGAGTGAAAATATTCTAACCAATTTATAGGGGCATTTGGTGGTCTATATATATAACATATCTATATAGTATATATATATATATAGACCCTAGCGGTCTGGGAGGTCACGGAGGCTCCCCACGATTACTGCAGTCGCAGGGTGAATTATAAGACAGTGTGCTGCCGCTGTGAGAATGATGCCACAAATCGGTCAATGCCCCCCCCCCCCCCCTCACCCACGTTGCATTCTGACGCATAAAGACTGCCCCCGCGCTGAAAGAGTTGATACTGGTTCAGCGTCGTAGACGATGGGTTGTTGGGTTAGAATTACTCACCCCAACCCCCTCCCCCCAACATAATTTTAATTATTGAAATGGTAAATAAATTCTACAGTTCAAAGCTTAAACCCTTTGACATGTAGTAAATTTATAATTACGACGTCCCTCTATAAACCCATTAAACTGGTTAAATTATAGTCCGTTTTAAACCCTGATAACATACCAGATAGTCTAACTTTTGAACCATACAATTTGTAATATTTTAAAATGAAAATTTCACGGCATTTGGCGGGAGACTCGAAGTGCTTGCAACTTGAAAATCGGACAATAATTTACTTCGAAATGGTAATGTGACTTCCAGTATAGCAGTAAATTGAACGTATGTTTGATATATTTCAGCAGTATCTCAGCAGACGCAAGACTATGACCCAATGCCGGCCTAATGGTGGCCCATCGTCACATATAATACGGTGGGTCAACAATTAGCCCGCATTGGGTCAATTGTCTTGTGACTGCTTGTGATCGGAGACACATGTATACCTGTAACATTACGCCAAGTTTGGGTGTTTATCACCTAATGCCCGGTGTGTTTAACGGGGTATGACCTCGCAAGTCTACAGCTGTCGATTCATTTTCTTGATTAAAACATTTTTATTCTAATAAATTTCCCATTGTAAACGCTACCAGCGTCCGACAGGCTTAATATCCAAATCACCTGCCCTGAATTTAAAAATCTTTCATAACGTCAACTAGCGACCGTTATCATATAAACATTTTTGTTTATCACATGCAATTGAACACCAATTATGAAACAGGAAGCAACCAGGTTATTCAACTCTCTGTTGCTGAATTTTTTTTCACTATTTTAATTCATTTGAAGCTGGATTGCTGAGGCAATTTTCCACTTCAAAATTTATGACGAAAATTTTTAATATTTTTGAATAAAAAAACATTTGCCAGAAATGACGAATAATAAAAATGCCATTAACCCTTTAACCGCCAAATTACTCAATTTGAATTTTCACCCACTTGAAGTTGTGTCTCGCTGACGCGATCCACAACTTCAAGTGAGTGAAATTTATCCAGATTTGAAAAAATGGAAGTCAACTCTTTTCAAATCTTGCTGGTTGATGTCACATTTTATCTTTAACATATTTAAAATGTGGTACTTAATGAAAACCCGAATATATGCGGCACCGGCGGTTAAAGGGTTAACCATTGCTTTAACCCTTAGAGCGCGGAGATATAAATCAGAATCTGCGTTTGTAGACGTCAGATTCTGCCGTATAAAGTCGATCCCCGTTCTGGAAGAATTAATTTTTTTATAATGGCCGTAGACCCATGACTTAGGTATTCAAAAGAAGCGGAAAGAGCTAACTAAGATATTTATGATAATTTCAAATTGATAAAAACCCATTAGTCTCCACGGCTTACACAAAAATATTTCAGCGTTTTAAGGGTTAAAGAGGGTTCAATCAATCAATCAATCAATCAATCAATCAATCAATCAATCAATCAATCAATCAATCAATCAATCAATCAATCAATCAATCAATCAATCAATCAATCAATCAAGCAATCAATCAATCAATCTTGTGGTGGGCCTTCATTTATGTTACATTGCTGCGATTTCTAGTTTTGTTTGGGAAACGTTCCATAGAGTCAATTTTCCAGGGAAAAAGACACTTAAAACCGATGGGGTGGGGACGAGGGGTTACTGACAGGGGTGGGTTCCTTGCAGGGGTGGGGTACTGACAGGGATGGGGTACTAGCAGGGGTACGGTGTGTCGCTAACTCGGTGGGTACATGTACTTTGTCTGCAGCATGTGCAAAGTTACTTATTTTGATTAATGACTTCGCGCCTTGGATAGCGACCCGTGGCAATGGTCACGTCACATGATCGGGCTGGGGAGGATTTTGTTTAAAAGGCCGTGCGGGCTTTGACACGTCAGTCGCTGAGAGGTGTTCTGGTGATTCATCCTGAGATCAGATTCAGCTCAGCCTAAAGGTACGACGTTATTATATGTGTAGCCGGGTGTATGTATGTATGGCGGGATCCACTGCCTCTATTCTGTCCATACAGTCGACTCTTTGGCTGGATTCGTAGAGCTGAGGCATCACGATGCTAGGGTCTGTGGTTCGATCTCCGGGCTGGGCAGTTTCAACACTGTTACATATGCATACGGCATCGTTGGGCTCTGATAGATCCCATTTAATTGACAAGTTCACAGATTATATGCATACGGCATCGTTGGGAAGGCGAGATGGGCTCATCTCAGCACAAGTCACCACATCAATACCGATCCTTTAGGCGAGGGCTGATAAGGCGACGAGTGCTGAGTGATCAGTTCATTTCGCCGTATCCAACGATGTAGTATATATTTTCTCGTACGAATATCTACCTGAAACGGCAAAATCAAACTTAACAGTGAAGCGTATCAGCGAATAGGCGAGTGCGAGATGGGCTGATCTCACCATACGTCTGCTAGTGCAAGCCAACAGCATGAGTGCGAGAAAGTACATATTGATCGCACAACAGGCGAACGGCAGCGAGAGCACGAGCGCGGGAGCTAGAGCACGAGCGCGGGAGCGAGAGCACGAGCGCGGCAGCTAGAGCACGAGCGCGGCAGCGAGAGCACGAGCGCGGCAGCGAAAGCACGCAGGCGACCAAAGCACAAGAACAGACGTGAAATATAATGGCAAGTCTTGGATTTCTCAATATATGAAAAAACGGCGAGAATGCGAAACAAAATAATTAAACAAGTCTGCAACTTTTCGTTGTTGGCGTTGATGTGCTTTGGAACAATAAAATTTAGTATTTTATATTATAATCTTCGTGTTCGCGATTGCGATCGCACTAGAGCTGGTTTGTTTTGAGATTTATGATTAAACACACCAACAAACGCCAGAGCGATTACGCGACGAGTGACGCCATGGCGCGAAATTCGCCTGACCAACGCGAAATGTGGGGCGTTTTCCCCTGCTCCAAGGCCAGATTGTGGTCACGCGAGAACCGGCGCGAAAACCGGCGCGAATTCGCGTTGGTATGTTTTGCGCTGATAGATGCTCATTTAACATTTATCATACTGAGACCGCACCTTCAAGTAAGTTTCACAACATATCCTCCCCTAGGAGTTACAAGGTGCTGAAATGCAACTTTGTAGAGTGGCAGTTTAGCACCTTTTAACTCCAAGTGGACGATAAATAATGTCACTGAAATCCACAATATAGTTTGTGCCGATGCTCAGTTCATGATATAATTATTTTGTGAGATTTTTCATAAATATAATTATTTTTGTGAGATTTTTCATAATTATAATTATTTGTTTTCATTTAACCCTCACCGTGCGGGAATCGACATTAGTTGTCATAATCTGACGTGCATAGACTTTTATTTCTTTATATAGGCCCTCTATATATATTTTTTTTAAAGCGGCTTGAATCGGTTATACTTTTAAGTTGTCATTATCCCACGAATTTGAAGACTGCACAAAGTAAGGTATCGGCCGCGCGGGATTCGAACGCGGTACCCCCGGGCTCTGGGGCAACCGTGCTACCAAGGAGCTATCCTACCGCCTTCAATATCTTTGCATATTTTAGGTCGTCTAATAACCCTTATCGAGCAGGAATTGAGTTTAGACGTCAGCAACTCAATCTCCGTAATGGCCAGTAGACCCAGAGGTATTCAACAGACAGAGGTATTCAAAGAAGCAGAAAGAGCTAGCTAAGACATTTATGATGATTTCAAATTGAAAGAAAACGTTTGTGCTCCATGCACTGTAAACCCTGTCCCCCACTATGGCACAATTTATTTGAGTTACCATGACTCAATGAGCTGGCACAGCACAAAGGGAATGAGCAATCATAACAAATTTTGCAATTTTAGTTACGGCAACGCAAAAAATGTATGTTGATCCAGCACAGGTGACCCAGTCAAAATGCGCTGTGTTGACTTTTTTTCACACAATTTTATTTGGTTCAAACGGCATAAGCGAACACGCTCATCTCTGGCTTGTTAGTTTGAGCTATCATAGAAAAATTTCAATTTGAGTTAAGTTGGCATACATGTCTTTATCTATTCAAATACAAGTACGTTGAGTCAACCTACCTTTAATTAAACGTCGCAGTACAATGCAATCAAATCGCTTTATTGTAACTGCACAAATTAAGTCATGAAAACTTAAACCATTTTGAGCCTAGTTGGCCTAGTTGAACAAGGCTCTTAAACGCTAACTGGCCCTAATTCAATTTAATCGAGGCTACTCGATAAAATAGGCAACGGCAATGCATATATATTGTTTCACACGATGTTAAGAAAATTGACGTTTGTCACTTAACCTTGTTTTGTTTAAACAGCTTAAACGAACACGTTGTGTTACGTTGGATAATTTTTTTGACGAATTAAGTGATTAATTAGCAAATGAAAACTCTATGAGTTACACAGAATATGTGATATCTTAAAATAAATGATTTTCAGTTCTCTGTTCATGTTTGTGTGAATCTGTGAGGGGGAAATATATTTTTAGTTAACATGTTAAATAACAATATGTCATGTGCTGAACCTTTTTTAATTGCTGTCTATAAGAAATAACCTTCTAGAAAAAAGAGAATCCTCAATCAAGTAAATTTGTTGGTTGCTGGTCACTGTCCACTGCTGTGGTCTGCCCAGTAACGTTGGGCCAATTCTGTACCAATGTGGTCAGACTAGTTCCAACGTACCCCCCGGTACACTGAAACTAGTTTCAACGTACCCCCGGGGGGTAATCTGAAACTAGGGTAGGTAACTCGGAACTGGTCTTTTTTTAGTTTCAGCGTACCGGGGGGTACCTTGAAACTAGTTTCGACGTACCCCCCGGTAAGCTGAAACTAGTTTCAACGTACCCCCCGGTATTTTAAATCTAAAAAAACTTACTAACCCCCCCCCCCCAATCCAGGCCTATGTGACCTATGTACCAAATTTGATTATTTCTGACCTTTTAAGTACCGTTACACCTAGGTTGAAAAAAATGGATTGTCACGATTCGCTGTGTAGGCTACACTGGTGTAACCCAATAATTACGAGCTGAAAAGATGATAACAATTATCAGAGAGAAAAAATTATCAGAGAAAAAAATTGTTAAATTTTTTTAAACAGCGATCGAACAATGTGAGAAAAAGCTACTCTCACGATCTGGTGAAACAGACTGTAAGCTAGTTAGTTAGTTAAGTGTAACCTTGAGCTAGTTGATTAGAGAGGGGCAGACATATGTAATGGAGCGTATGAAACAACTAGCGCTAATAGTGCTAATGCGTTATCGAAGTGAAATAAATAAATTCGCCATACAACACAAGTACCCTCTCCCTGTCACCCAATGTTGTTGCAATGTTGGGCCAGCGTCTGCGAAGCTGGCCCAACATTACAACATAACTCGAATAGAGAGGGACGTGGTGCAATGGCTAGAGCGCGGAGCTTTGCCAATGTCACTGCCTGCCGTGCGGTTTCGAATCCCGCTTGGAGCAGGATTTTCAGAGAAATATCATGTTTCTCCTCTCTCAATAGTGGGACATTATTTCGATGTTGTGTCCCTGGGCAAGGCACTTTATCCTCACATGCTTCACTTGACTCAGGTGTAAATTAATACCTGGTAGGATAGAGATGGCAATGTGTGCGACTAGTTCCTAGCGCCGAAATGGCTGCAAGTGCTGCATGCTCCTAAAAGGGAGTTGATATGGTAGATAAATGAACAGGTCCAGTGACCAGGGGTAATATGTGTGAAGCGCACAGAGCATTGTATGTGCGCTATATAAGAACTTATTATTATTACCATTATTACCCTAGCACTGGGTTCATATTTCACGTTTGCCGGGCTGTTATTAATAGGGTTATTAACACGATACAGTCTGTTCCCTAGGGTGGGGGTAGGGGGGAAGGGCTGGTGCTGTGATTATAATCTAAAAGTCTGAAAGTCGGAGATCGCGGCTTTCTTTCCCCGCTGTAGCATTAAGGTTTCGCAGAAACAGCAAGCCTCTACCCCGCTCTCTCGTAAAAACTCAATATTGTGGAGAGCCTCCGTGACCTAGAAGTAGCGGGCTCGCCCTCAAACTGCTAGGGCTCGAACTTTGAATCCTGTAAGATTGTGACGTCTAAAGTCGATTCCAGCACTGAACAAGTAAACTATTTCTAATGGTTTTAGACCCATACGATAGGTATTCAAACGAAGCGAAAAGAGATAACTAGGAAATTTATGATGATTTAAGACCCTTCTGTTCAGTTATATAAAACGGGGTGGCTATTCGTACGACAGTCAATGGGAGCCCGTCATTCCGCACACGAGTCTGCCCATAGAGTGACATTGTGAAGAATTACGTACGATTAACCACTGTCTATATACAAATACTTCAGCGCATTAAAACCCTTTAAGCCTTCACGATGCATTAAAGCATCATTTTACGTCTCTGAAAATAGACTTCATTTTCCTACAACTAGGGGTTTTAGAATGGAAGCTTCCATGAAACTGGTTTACTAATACATGGCAATTTTCTTTAATTTTCCACCCAATTCAAATCACCTTCGTCCACTACAAGTCGAGAATTGCGATAGCAATTCGCGGCTTGTGTGGATGAAGGTGACGATGGTAAATTCAGGCTTGAAAGGGTTAAGGCTTAACATTATGCTTTTTTTGTAAAAGAGAGAAGGAAATATATTAAATGTAAATATTATAATTTTCCTTCAACATTAAAGTTTGAAGAGCTTATGTGTAAGCAAGACATGCCTAGTATGCTTAACTTGTGTAGATTTATTAAATTTATTATGTGTGTGTAACATTGCTGTTCTATTACAATTATATAATATTATGTTATGTTATTTTATGTTATAATTATTGTATTGTATTGTATTTACCTGGCATCTGCATGTCTCTTAAATGAGACCATCAGAATAAATTCACTTGTTCACTTGTTCACTTGTTCACTTGCTACGAATACTTAACCAATGCTGCTTCAATTTTGCACACAATATGTTCCAGACATCCCCAAGCGGGGTCCTGGTACAGTGGTAAAGCTGCCTGCTTGGAAAGTCGCGGAGATCGCGGGCTCAAACCCCGCTGCGGGCTTCAAGTTTTTTCTTCCCCGCTCACTCGTAAATATCCAATATTGTGGGGAGCTTCCGTGAACGAGATGTAGCGGCTCGGCCTCAGACCGCCAGGGCTCGCATTTTGAATCCTGTGTCTGGAGGACAGTGTCATCTCAATCATCTCAGCAGCCTCAGGAGGTTCTCCTGGCCCAGTTTAGCCTATGTGTGCACAAAGGTGGCCTAAGACCCCGCTCAGTTCATTACATTTTTATCCGCCTAGCAAGTGGTGAACTAGAATATAGGATGGCTACCTGAGGAACAGCTAGGCAAACGCGAGATGTTGAAACTATGTTGAGCGGATGTTGGCACGCCGTTTACTCATTTACTCAACATTGGTTCAACATCTCAGGTTTGCAGAGACTATGGGTGAATTTATGAGGCGTTACGTACGTTGTCTTTAACGCCTGTCACCACTCAACACGCCGATCCCTCGGTTGAATGATCTACACGGTCATTCGCCGGCTGTCCGGTCACGCAGCCAACAACCAGCAAACTGGCACGGTGGCGACGCCTGCTGCGAACAACCCGTTGTTTGTTGTTGTTTGGGATAGCTAGCCCTGAGTGGGGCTGCCCGGGTCTTCCGACATTGTCGATCGCTCTCTAACTCCGGCAAGGATCGAATGTATCTCTTAGAACCACTGAGTGCCAAGCCGATTGCCTCACTGTGCGAATCTGCCGACCAGCAGCAACCAGCATCTTCTGCTTCGCCGCAGTACACCCCCAGACTCAACTTAGAAGAGTCTCAGATCACTCTTTCTAACATGGTGTCATCATGCGTGATACTTCTTCTAATAATATTTGAGCAGGTGGGATATCGATTTGGTGTATTGGACAATACTGTATTTTCAGAAAAAAATTGACGCGCAGGTTATCTATTTTGAAATAAATCAGCAAAAGTGTCAAATTTCTTTCCGATATTTCTTGAGCAGCCATTTATTTCACCTTAGGAACACACCAAACTGATCTTGTTTCGTACATGTGTTTGCATGGTGGTACAGCAGTTATTCATAAAATATGTAAGCATAAAATAGAAAACTTTTAGCATAGGTAAATATGTGAAACCTGTGAATTACTGTTTGTCATAATTATGAGCGTGTTGACGGCTCATTAGAAAGCAGGACATCATGTTATAAAAAAGTATCACGCATGACACCATGTTGAAAAGAGTATCTGGACAAGTTCAAGCAGTCTATATGAGTTGTGTAATTGAATAATTAAGCATGTTGAAGTACACACCAGCTTTTTTTATTTGTATTTATTTCTTGAATCATTAATTTATTCATATTAATTTATTCAATTATTCATCCTTCTATCCATACACCCATTTCCAATCAATCAATCAATCAATCAATCAATCAATCGATCAATCGATCAATCAATCAATCAATCAATCAATCAATCAATCAATCAATCAATCAATCAATCAATCAATCAATCAATCAATCAATCAATCAATCAATCAATCAATCAATCAATCAATCAATCAATCAATCAATCAATCAATCAATCAATCAATCAATCAATCAATCAATTTATCTATTAATCAACCTATCAAATTCATTCATTCATTAATTCATTTATTTATTCATTCATTAATTCATTTTTTATATCCTATTTGTTTTTCTTTACTACAATCTATCAATAAAGTCATTCATTCATTCATTCATTTATTGATTCTTTCATTCATTCATTCATTCATTCATTCATTCATTCATTCATTCATTCATTCATTCATTCATTCATTCATTCATTCATTCATTCATTCATTCATTCATTTATTCATTCATTCATTCATTCATTCATTCATTCATACATTCATTCATTCATTCATTCATTCATTCATTCATTCATTCATTTATTCATTCATTTATTTATTCATCCATTCATTTATTCATTCGTTCATTCGTTCATTCATTCATTCATTCATTCATTCATTTATTCATTCATTCATTCATTCCTTTATTCATTCATTCATTCATTCATTCATCTATTCATTCATTCATTCTTTCTTTCATTCATTCATTCATTCATTCATTCATTCATTCATTCATTCATTCAATTATTCTTTCCTTTATTTGTTATATTATATTTGCTTCTCTTTACTACAATCCAGGATTCATCACTCAATAATACTGTTGCTGTGTTTTTCAGATCGTTGGCCATCCTGACTTGACATTGGCCTTGACCTTGACCCTATCTGAGGTGACCTTGACTTAGAAGATGATCAGTCTAGTGTTTGTGTGTGTGATCGCTGGTCTCAGTGTAACCAGCATACCTGGGACGCATGCTCAAGGTAACTTTACACATAAGATTATAAGGCCACTTCGCTAGAAACACCCATTTTCAGCATCATGTATGCAGTTGCGCCCTCACCGAGAGGGAGTGTTGTGAAATGACAGCTGGCGGGCCACACACTAACACACAAACCCACGTAGATATGCCGCCATTTGGTAAAAAACGGCCTAATTATTGACTTTCAAATAATACAATTAAATAATAATGTGGACGAAATAAGAATTTCTAATATTTTCAATTTTAATATTTCATGAAACCATTCTAAAATCTTCTGAAACTAGCCTCGAGACTGACAATTTCAGAATTTATAACTCAGTGACATTAATCTGGCTATGACAGGGACAGTCACGCGACACCAGGAGACTATGCCCCGGGAGTGGTATTGATGTTGGTCCGGAGTGACAGGAAATGGTACGACGTTGGGCTGACATTAGGACTATTAAAGCCTACATTGTCACCGAAATCATCGGATTAGTCTTAGACCCTATACTACATATTTTATGCAATCTGCGACGCAATTTCCAGCAGCGAACGACGAGAACATTTTTTTTATTTCCATATGCAGTACATGATGATGATGATGAATGTACAAGCTGATTACGGATATATTAAAAAAATAAAATAAAAAGTCACAGGAAACAACAAATACATCTGCACACACGAGACCTTGAGCAAATGTTGAGATGAGGCCGATCCCCCGCCATCATCGGCGGCTCAACCTCGAATCACCATCGGCCCAATTGTCAGGTGCCCGCAGGCAGTGAAATAAACAGGCCTCCACCCGAACGAACGAGACGCATCAAACCACCGTCGGCTCCGTGTTGGGCCAGCGTCGTAGATGGTGGTCCAACATTAACCCAAGAACGCCTCGATGCGTCGCGCTGGCCGGGCAGCCAGTGCTGACCGGATGATGGCGGTGAGCCAACATCAGGCCAACACAGGGTTTATCATAGCGGTATACACAACCATGCATTTCCATATGACAATTCATAATAACAAATAACAATACCATTAAATGTGAAAAGAAACCTCCAACTCATACATCACTCCACATTTCAAACCAAACATCCACCTTATTCTTCTTTTCGGCAACCAAGAATTCCATGTGCTTAATTTCATCTAAATACTTAATAAATCGATCGTAGGTGGGTATTATACATTCTAATTGTGACAAATAAATATTTTTTTTACTTCAAAAAATAATCAAACATTCTTTAACATCGTCAACTCCCAGATATATAGACAATTTCACTGGCGCTCCTGTTTTAAAAATATACTTATAAACCTTCTGCCAGAGATGTTGGGTGAACATACATTCCCAGACAACGTGACAAATATCTTCAGTTTCTTCATTGCAAAATGTACAAATATCATCATCTTTTAAACCCCATTTTAAAAGCCAGTAATTATCAAGTAAAATATCATTCAAGAATTTATGTTGGAACTTTTGTAGTTTTGTATTACATGGTATTTTATATGCTCTTTTGTAAACAGATTTCCAATTAATATCTTCTGGACAGTGCCTCCCTATGCGAGGTACTATAACATCATTATTGTCATGCTCTATGAGCTGCCAATACAGAAAACTTTGAGTGATATATATATTCGTTAAATCAAGACCATCAGTGGAATTGACAAATCGAAATTCGCACATTTCATTGTTTTCATCTATTCTGTCTATTACAAATGGTAACTATAAGCGTGCAACAATTCCTCTCCATTTTAAATAGTGTATATGATCCAGACCCCTTTCAGTCCAATATTTAAAAGGCTTTATTTTACCTTCTGAGTCCACCAAATCGTATACATAATTAATACCAGATGTACTCAATTGTTTAAAAAATACAGCATTATCATCGATAGGGAACAATTTGTTATACCATATAAAATCATTTCTAGTATATGGCGTTGTTTCCAGTAGCATGTCCCAGGTTTTTAAAGCATCTTTAAAAAAATAGGGAATTTTACTATTTTGACTTCCACGGTTCCCCGTCTGGGTTTAGTAACATAAATAACCATTTCAGCTTTGCAGCTTGAATAATACATCTGAAGTCTGGCGCCTTTAAACCCCCTAACTCTTTACGTTTTCGTAATGTGCTTCGTTTAATCTTATCCCTTTTTCCATTCCAAATAAAATTATATATTATAGTTTCAATTTGTTTGATTTGAAATTCTGGAATATCGATGACAGAGATAATATGTTGAAATTGCGAAATAATGAAGGTTTTAATTATCTGTATACGACCAATTAGGGTAAGGTCTATTTCTTTCCATTGATAAATTATTTGCCTAATTTTATTGATTTTACTCTCAAAATTTAGTGCATTACATTCTTGCTCGTCATATGAGAAAAAAATACCTAAAATTTGTATTGGTTTGTCCGGCCATGATATTAGTAATGGTTTTTCAACGCTGTATCTTTTTGAGCCAAGCCACTTTGCCATGCTTTTCTCCATATTTAGTTCTAATCCCGAAAATTTGCCAAACATACTAACAATTTCAATAAACTTATGTCCTGAAAGTTCACCACTTAAAAAACCAGTGATATCATCAGCGTACAGTAACAATTTTATCTCAACATCATGAGATTTGATTCCATTTATGTTGGGTTAATCTCTTATTAGAATAGCAAGCATCTCTAGCGAGAGAATAAAAAGATACGAATCCATCCACACAAAGAGGGTCAAAAAATTAAACTTGTTTAATATTACGTCTAAAAAATTGTGTTCTAATGAATCAAAAGCTTTCTGGAAATCTAAGGAAATCATAAATCCTAGGATGTTATATTCTTTTGTGTAATAAAATATATCTGAGGTCACTCGAAAATGTTCCTGTTTTCGATAAATCCGGTTTGATTGTGATGTATCAGTTTTGGAAGAAGATGTTTGAATCTATTTGTTATTGATTTTCAAGCGATTTTGTAGTCTGTATTTAGCAATGAGATCGATCGCCAATTTTTAATTATTGTCCTTTCCTTTCCTTTATCGATAAGTGTGATTACTGCCTGCCTTTGTGAAAGGCTTAATTCACCTAATTCGAATGCTGAGTTAAAAGAATTTACTGGAGGTAATTTTATTCTGTTTCAAAATGTTTGATAAAATTCAAATGAAATGCCGTCGTTACCCGGAGTTTTATTTGTGGAAAAGGTTTTAAGGGTTTCTAAGCACTCTTCTTCTGTCAATAGGCCTTCACATAATACTTTTTCAACTTCTGACAGACTTACGTTTTTCACTTTATCTAGATACGTTTCTATTTATTTAGTATTTTTTTGAGACTTAGTTTTATATGAATGGCCGAAGAATATTGCCTGCTCTAATGCTATTTCTTTCGTATCAGTAGTGAACGTGTTATCTGATTTCATTAATTTTTTCATTGTTTTTTCAACTTTATTACGTGCAACTAAATTAAGGAAATAAGAATTACTTTTTTCTCCTTCTTCATAATCTTTTATTTTTGATTGCAAGATCAAGCCTGATGCCTTTTCTTGCAATAATACGTTCAAAGCTGTTTTACATTCATTTATTTTATTAGCTAATTCAAGTTGTTTTAAATTGTCAGCCGCAGCTGCCTCTATGTGGAGCTTTGTCAATTCGGATTCCAAATATTTATCTTCTTTATGTCTTTCTTTTGCCCTTTTTTTCCATACAAAACTGATGCATTTCTAATTTTATATTTTATTTAATCCCACTGCATTCTAGTATCATCCAATGTTGTTGCCTCTTCTACCCATTTGGTTACATTGGTATTGATAAGATCTATATAATCTGGTTCCTTGAGAAAACCATTATTTAATTTCCACAATCCGCGACACTCCCGGGTTGAAGAAATATCTTTATACGATACCAAGACTGGCGAATGATCGCTGAAAATTTGTGGTAGAATATTACTTTTACAAATTGAATCGAATGCGTGCTCTGAAGTATACATATAATCTAATCTACTTTGGATTGATTTGTCTCGTGTGCTCCAAGTATAACTTTTTTATTCGGATTTTGTGTTCTCCAGATATCTTTCAAGTGACATTCCGCTTAAATATCTTCAATACACGTTCCTATATGCTTATATTGTTTCGTCACTATTAAATTACCGCCTTTGCGGTCCAATGTGTGATCATTGATATAATTTAAATCGCCACCTAAAAAGCTTTCATCAAAGTGTATTCTCAACTGATTTTTCAAATAGTTATAAAAATGTGTTTGACTATTTTCCTTATTTGGGGCATAAACGACGAGAACATCTTCCTATTTGTGAAAAAGAGTCATCTCATAAATTGATTGAAATGATTAACTGTGAACCCCCCCCCCCCCTTCAGAAAACATATATAATACAATATATGTGTATTTTGCAGGCTGCGAAGCGAAGGCAGATATTATGTTCATCGTTGACAGCTCGGGAAGTATCGGGGTAAGTAGAATTTATCGTAACTTTTACAGTACTAAAAACGAATATGGTCTTTTATTTTTGTAATCTCTTTGATTAATCGATAAAATCATTGATATAAGGAATGAGATTTATTAAACATTGAAGATTTGTAATTGTTTGGTCTGCGAGTAGTTGTCAATCACTTGAAGTCGTGGGTCACGGTATCGACACACAACGCCAATTAGGTGAAATTCATTTAAATAAATTAGAGCTTTAAGAGATAACGTCTAGTTTATCTAAACAAATACTTGATATTTATAATTTATAGTTAACATTTTTTAAATGGTAACTCGGACAAGATCAATAAGTTGTGTGGTGTTGTGTTGTGTTGTGCTGTACTGCATTATGTTGTGTTTTTTTTGTGTTGTTTTGTATTGTGCTGTGTTGCATTGTGCTGTGTTGCATTGTGTAGTGTTGCGTTAAGTTGTGTTGTGTTGTATTGAATTGTGTTGTGCTGTGCTGTGTTGTGTTGTGTTGTGTTGTGCTGTGCTGTGCTGTGCTGTGCTGTGCTGTGTTTTGGTATGTTTTGGTGTGTTTTGGTGTGTTGTGCTGTGTTGTGTTGTGTTGTGTTGTGTTGTCTTGTGTTGTGCAGTGCTGTGCTGTGCTGTTATGTGCTGTACTGTGCTGTGCTGTGCTGTGCTGTGCTGTGCTGTGCTGTGCTGTGCTGTGTTGTGTTGTGTTGTGTTGTGTTGTGTTGTGTTGTGTTGTGGTGTGTTGTGTTGTGTTGTGTTGTGTTGTGTTGTGTTGTGTTGTGTTGTGTTGTGTGTGCTGTGCTGTGCTGTGTTGTGTTGTGTTGTGTTGTGTTGTGTTGTGTTGTGTTGTGTTGTATTGTGTGTGTTGTGCTGTGTTGTGTTGTGTTGTGTTGTGTTGTGCTGTGTTGTGTCGTGTTGTGTTGTGTGTGTTGTGTTGTGTTGTGTTGTGCTGTGCTTTGTTGTGCTGTGTTGTGTTGTGTTGTGTTGTGTGTGTTGTTTTGTGTTGTGTGTGTTGTTTTGTTTTGCGTTGTACTGTGTTGTGTTGTGTTGTGTCGTGTTGTGTTGTGTGTGTTGTTTTGTTTAGCGTTGTACTGTGTTGTGTTGTGTTGTGTCATGTTGTGTTGCGTTGTGTGTGTTGTTTTGTTTTGCGTTGTACTTTGTTGTGTTGTGTTGTGTTGTACTGTGTTGTGTTGTGTTGTATTGTGTTGTGTTGTGTTGTGTTGTGCTGTGCTGTGCTGTACTGTGCTGTGCTGTTCTGTGATGTGCTGTGCTGTGCTGTGTTGTGTTGTGTTGTGTTGTGTTGTGTTGTGTTGTGTTGTGTTGTGTTGTGTTGTGCTGTGTTGTGTTGTGTTGTGTTGTGTTGTGTTGTGTTGTGTTGTGTTGTGTTGTGTTGTGTGTGTTGTGTTGTGTTGTGTTGTGGTGTGTTGTGTTGTGTGTGTTGTGCTGTGTTGTGTTGTGTTGTGCTGTGTTGTGTTGTGTATGTTGTGTTGTGTTGTGTTGTGTTGTGTTGTGCTTTGTTGTGCTGTGTTGTGTTGTGTTGTGTGTGTTGTTTTGTTTTGCGTTGTACTGTGTTGTGTTGTGTTGTGTCGTGTTGTGTTGTGTTGTGTGTGTTGTTTTGTTTAGCGTTGTACTGTGTTGTGTTGTGCTGTGTTGTGTCATGTTGTGTTGTGTGTGTTGTTTTGTTTTGCGTTGTACTTTGTTGTGTTGTGTTGTGTTGTGTTGTGTTGTGTTGTGTTGTATTGTGTTGTTTCGTTTTGATTTGTCTTGTGGTGTGGTATGTTGTACTGCATTGTGTTGTGTTGTGTTGCGTTGTGTCGTGTCGTGTTGCATTGTGCTGTGTTGTGTTGCTTTGTGTTGTGTTGTGTCGCGCTGTTTTGTGCTGTGTCGCGTTGTGCTGTTTTGCGTTGTGTTGTGTGTGTTGTGCTGTTTTGTCTTCTGTTGCCTTGTGTTGTGCGTATTGTGTTTTGTGTTTTGTTGTGTGTGTTGTGTTGTGTTTGACTGTGCTGTGCTGTGCTGTGTTGCTTTGTGTTGTGTTGTGTTGCTTTGTGTTGTGTTGTGTTGTGCTGTGCTATGTCGCGTTGTGTTTTGCGGTGTTGTTAAAACACCGTACACCATAGCAATTACACCGTGAACCTAGCTTACTGTGTGTTTCGTGATTGCGTTACCATGGTTACGATCACTTAATAATACCTTTGTTTTGCAGACAACAAACTATAACCTTCAAAAAAATTTCATTATCTCCTTGATGCAAAAGTTTGTAATAGGGTCGGATGATGTCCTTTTTGGGTTGCTTCTTTTCGCAAGGAGAGCTCAGCCAATCATTTATTTGAACGCCTCATCCACCCACGCACACCTAGAGCAAGTAGTGCGGGACATGCCATATCACAGTGAGTGACCAAACTGGCTTCACAGGAAACACGAGGCGTTGAGCCAATGTAATGTGTGTGTAATGCTGGCCCACCGTCTAGGACGTCGGACCAACATTAAAACAATATTGTGCAACGCCTCGTATTTGCTGGGTTGGCAGCTCAACTTTTTTTACATATTTTCATAACAAATGTGGAATTCAAATGTTTTTGAAATCATCATAAATGTCTTAGTTAGTTATATCCGCTTCGTTTGAGTACCTATGTTATGGATCTGCGGCTATTATACATTTTTAATACTTTCAGTATGATGATCGTGTGACGTCTGAATCCCACGTCAAAAGCCCACCCAGCGCTCAAGGGTTAACCCTTACGGCGCGGGAACCGACTTTAGTCGTCAGAATTTGACGTCTGTAGACGTCAGATTCTGACGACTAAATTCGATTCCCGCACTGTAAGAATAAAAATATTTCTAATGGCCGTAGACCCATAACATAGCTATTCAAATGAATCAGAAAGAGCTGACGAAGGCACTTAGGATGGTTTCGAATTGATAAAAATCATTTGTTGTCTAGAGCTTATACAAAATTAATTCAGCGCTCGAAGGGTTAACTATCTAGTCCCCATGTCATTGTATCTAAAATGTGTAGTGTGAAATAAGGGCATGATGTGTCTCTAGATAAATAACTATATATTTTTAATTGTATTTGATTGAAATCAATACATTTCACATGATACAAAAGATATAACATTAGGAATATGACAACGTTATGTAAATTAGTTCGAGATGGAATGGAATTTTGACTGTTTCTGCAGTTCGTATGTAAGCGCTCATATGTGTAATCTATTTTTGGTAAAATCTTCATACATTTACACCATTCACAATTATAAGAAAACTTGATAAAACTGTAACAACTTTATCCATATCTTTATTATTCTAGTACATATAGGCCTACAGCTATAAGTGGCGAATTTGCATCTTAAATTCATTCAATTTTCTGGCAGAAATAATTGACATATTTATTCTAAAACCGCTCAGCTCCGTAGAACCGATGTTATTTTATTGTTGGGCCAACGTTGAAGACAGACCGATATGAATATACATATGAACTGCAGAAACATTCAAAATTCCATTCCATCTCGAACTAATTTATATAACATTGTAACATCTTCCAAGCAATTCCTGAAAGTTATGTACATGTTCTTTTTATTTACATATTCACTTAAATAAAATAATTATATGTCATTTGTTCGAATAAAGAAAGCTATACCAGCATTGCCAGAGGATTTGACCTCGCGTTGGAAATGATGAGTCTTGAAAACGGAAATCGTCCCGACTGCACAGATTTATACATACTACTGACCGATGGGGTAGCAAACAGACAAACTTCAAAGACCGAAATGTATGTAAGTAGAAAAAACGAGTTTCTGAGCGCACGATAAGTATGTAAGTGGAGTAAACCGACTTTGTAACAGACCGATATGAATGTGAATAGTAAAAGCCGAATAATTATTCACAAAAGACCGATATGTATGTAAGTAGGAAAAAACGATTTAGTAAAAGGAAGATATCGATGGTGGAAGCGCAAAACCACATGTATGTAACAGATATATGGTTAAAACATTAAGATGTATTAACAAAAAAAATAAATGACAGTTTAATAAAATCAGATCAGCTTTTTACTTTAAATTTTCTGAATTTATTTGACAGCTAGGAGGTTTTTCATTTCACTTAAAATTTAATTTAAACTAATTGACATTTAATGATACATCTTGCCCTAATCTCTGTTGACACTAATACTACAAGTAGAACACGGATAGGCCCATTGGCAGGCGTATGTAGGCTGCTGGGCGAAGCGGTGTCTCTTTGATAGGCCTAGTCTAAGATAATAAATCTGTATCACATGTGTGGAGATGAAAATAAAAACTCCAGAGTCAATCTTGAAGTACACCTCAATATGCCTGCATCACACCCAGCTCTCAGTAGCTCTCCATCACACCCAGCTTTCCATCACACCCAGCTCCCAGTAGCTCACCATCACACCCAGTTCTCATTAGCTCTCTTCATCTCTTAGCAACTCTTCATCTCTTAGCAACTCTTCATCACACCCAGCTCTAAGTAGCTCTCCATGGCAAACCAGCTCTTAGTAGATCTTCATAACTCCCAGCTCTCAGTAGCTCTCCATCACACCCAGCTCTCCATCACACCCAGCTCTCTATCACACCCAGCTCTCCATCACACCCGGCTCTCCATCACACCCAGCTCTCCATCACACCCAGCTATCAGTAGCTTCCTTTTGAACCAGCTCTCCATCACACCCATCTCTCCATCACACCCAGCTATCCATCACACCCAGCTTTCAATGCTCAACATCACACCCAGCTCTCTATCACACCCAGCTCTCAGTAACTCTCCATTACACCCAGTTCTCCATCACACCCATCTCTTCATCACACATAGCTCTCAGTAGCACACCATCACACCCATCTCTCCATCACACCCAGCCCTCAGTAGCTCCCTATCACACCCAACTCTCCATTACACCCAGCTCTCCATCACACCCAGCTTCCAATGCTCTCCATCACACCCAGCTCTCCATGACTTCCAGCTCCTAATAGCTCACCTGCAAAATTGGTAGTCGAGTACCGAAGTACCGAAGTACTGATTACTTTGGCCCCAAGCCTGTCTCACCATCACACCCAACTGTCCATCCCACTCAGTTTTCTCTAGCTCTCCATCAAACCCAGCTCACCATCACACCCAGCTCTTATTAGCTCTCCATCACACCCAGCTTTCCATTTCACCGGCTCTCAGTAGCTTACCATCACACACAACTCTCCATCACACCCAGCTCTTCATCACACCTAGCTCTCCATCACATCCAGCTTTTAATAGCTCACCATCACACCCAGCTCTCTATCACACCCAGCACTCAGTAGCTCTCCATCACACCAGCTCTCCATCACACCCAGATTTTCATCACACCCAGCTCTCAGTATCTCTCAATCACACCCATATCCCTATCACACTCTGAGCTCTCAGAATCTCTCCATCACACCCAGGCCTGAATAACTCTCCATCACAGCCAGTTCTCCATCACACTCAGCTCTCCGTAGTTCTCCATCACAGCCAGTTCTCCATCACACTCAGCTCTCAGTAGTTCTCCATCACACCCATCTATCCATCACACCCAGCCCTCAATAGCTCCCTATCACACCCAGCTCTCCATCGCATCCAGCTCTCCATCACACCCAGCTTTAATAGCTCACCATCACACCCATCTTTCCATCACACCCAGCCCTCAATAGCTCCCTTTCACACCCAGCTCTCCATCACACCCAGCTCTCTATCACACCCAGCTCTCAGTAGCTCTCCATTACACCAGCTCTCCATCACACCCAGCTCTCTATCACACCCAGCTCTCAGTATCTTTCCATCGAACCAAGCTCTCCATCACACCCAGCTCTCCATCGCACCCATTTCTCTATCACTCTCAGCTCTCAGTAGCTCTCCATCACACCAGCTCTCCAGCACATCCAGCTCTCTATCACACCCAGCTCTCAGTATCTCTCCATCGCACCAAGCTCTCCATCACACCCAGCTCTCCATCGCACCCAGCTCTCTATCAAACCCGGCCCTCAGTATCTGTCTATCACACGCAGCTCTCAGTAGCTCTCCATCGCACCCAGCTCTCTACCACACCCAGCTCTCCGTAACTCTCCATCACACCCAGCTCTCAGTAACTCTCAATCACACCCAGCTCTCAGTAACTCTCAATCACACCCAGCTCTCAGTAGCTCTCAATCACACCCAGCTCTCAGTAACTCTCAATCACACCCAGCTCTCAGTAACTCTCAATCACACCCAGCTCTCAGTAACTCTCTATCACACCCAGCTCTCAGTAACTCTCTATCACACCCAGCTCTCAGTAGCTCTCCATCACACCCAGCTCTCAGTAGCTCTCTATCACACCCAGCTCTCAGTAGCTCTCTATCACACCCAGCTCTCAGTAGCTCTCTATCACACCCAGCTCTCAGTAACTCTCTATCACACCCAGCTCTCAATAGCTCTCCAGTAAACCCAACTCGCACCAGCTTCCCATCACACCCAGCTCTCTGTAACTCCATCACACCAAACCGACAGTAGCTATCCATCACATCCAGCTCTCCATCACACCTAGATCTCAGTAGCTCCCCATCACACCCAGCTCTCTGTAACTCAGTCACACCAAACCGACAGTAGCTCTCTATCACACCCAGCTCTCCATCACACCTAGATCTCAGTAGCTCTCCATCACACCTAGATCTCAGTAGCTCCCCATCACACCCAGCTCTCTGTAACTCCATCACACCAAACCGACAGTAGCTCTCTATCACACCCAGCTCTCCATCACACCTAGATCTCAGTAGCTCTCCATCACTCCCAGCTCTTCAACACACGCAGCTCTCCATCAACTCTCCCTCAGCAGTTCTCCATCAAACCCAGCTCTCAGTAGCGCTCCATCACACCCAGCTAAATGTTTAATATCAACGCAGGCTCACCACTTTCAGCATCATTTGCTTGACAGTTAGGAGGTTTTGCGCTGTCAAATTTCGAGCCCCCAAAAATAGGTGTTTTTAACTTATGCGCTTAAAGGCCATTTACCATTAATGTATCCCTTAGAACAATTGACAGATAATACCAAATTGACAAAACAACACTTAAAATGCAAAATCCGAGAAAACGCCTATTTTGCAGATAGGTGGTTTTGCGCTTCTGCCATCCATCTGAAAGATTTTGGAGGTTTTGCGCTATCAACATCTATCTATTAGATAGGTGTTTTTTCTCTTCCACAATCGTTATGCATGTAAGTAGAAACACCTGAGTTACTAAGAGGACGATATGCATGTAAGTAGAAAAAAGCCGAGGTACTGAAAAGACGATATGTATGTAAGTATAAAATGCCGAATATTTGAGAGAACAATATATATGTGAGTAGAAAAGAACGAAATTAAGAGGGGACGATATAAAAGTGAGTAGTGAAAGCCGAGCTACTAAAAGGACAATATGTATATAAGTAGTTGTAGGCGAGAGACTGAGAGGACGATATATGTATACAAGTAGAAAGATCCCAGTTACTGAAATTTCTGACATAGAAAGCAGTATTCATGGGTACTCCCTAATATCTCAGTGATTTATTGCATTTCGAGAATCACTAGTAAACACTGAGATCCGAAAGTATGAAGTTATTACATTCTGGGCTGCGGTCAAAAAGAAATTACGGTCATTCATCGATCGTGGTTGCCGCATCGCGCTTGTGCAATAAATTGCCTTTTGAAATACGTGAAGCAAAATCAGTGATTATTTTTCGAAAAAAATAAAAACACATTTTTTTACATCAGACCTACCACCTCAATCTGAGCATCGACCGACCGTCATATGATGAATTCGGGTTCGGACTATGAACTCCCTACTGAATACTAGTCCACAGCGCCATTGAATCTCAATATTGTGTATAGCATAAAGCCCGAGGAGCGCTACATTCTTAGATGTGAAAAGGGTCGAGGCCGAAGGCCGAGGCCTTTTTCGCAGTTAAGAATGTAGAACTCCCAGGGTTTTAACTGACTTAAAACACATCCGAACATAATGAGGATCCCTCGTAATCAACAGTTCGGTCGCACCTGACGGATTAAAGTACCATAGGCCTATTATGATAATTGGTCTGTACATGGTCAACGATAACTCTCCATTCCCGGTTTTTAAAACACACCACTACATTATTTTCTTTTTCCGACCACGACTTTCTAAGCCGGGAATGGAGAGTTATTGTTGACCAAGTGCAGACTAATTAGCATGATAGGCCTAATGGTACTATAATAAGTCAGGTGCGACCGAGCTGTTGATTATGAGGGATCCTCATTATTGCCGGATGTGTTTTGAGTCAGTTAAAACCCTCTGATTCTCCATTCTTAGCTGTGGAAAAGGCCACGGCTTTCGGCCTCGGCCTTTTCCACAGCTAAGAATGTAGAGCTCCTCGGGCTTTGTCCCATACAGAATGTAGTGGTCGGACAAAGAAAAAAATGTAGTTGTGTGTTTTTTTCCAGGTGAACGCCGTAAAGGACACAAACGCCACCGTGATGGTCATAGGCGTGTCAGACGGGGTGGATATCGTGGCACTTGACACCATAGCTACTACACCAGAAATTGTCTTGCTGATTGATGCATTCGCTGTGATGAACACCTTCGTGGACAAAACCGAGGCTATGATATGTACAGTGGCCGCTAAAGATGCCGGTAAGTCAAAAACCTGCTAGCAGGAGACGTTGCCCCGATGGTGGGATAATGTTGGTCTGCTGTCGCCGACGTTGAACCAACATTAAAAAGCAATGGGACAGAGCTCAAGCTTGTTAGGAACTTACTGGCCGTATTGCACCAGCAGTGATTTTGGCATAATATAATACACCATTATTAGGGGCCTATTATACACCATTATTTTCATTCGCTCTATAGGCCTATTTGACTCATTAATTTAGAGGCATACCTAACGTTCAAACTCTTGTTTCCTATATGACAATTTAGGATCGTAATCGTATTACACATTTTAGTCGTAATCGTATTACACATTTTAGTCCAAGGAGCGTCGATATTTCGATGGTTTTTTGATCTGTTTCTTTACCATGACCAGAATGTTAAGTTCGTTATCCACATTAGTTCATTGTGTATTTCACTGTTGTGTTTTTTTGTATTAATTGCCTTTCAAGGCGATGGTATAAATTTTAATGCAGTTTAAATTGTGTATGACTTCATTACATGTCGGCTGATATCTCGTTCATTGCGGGGATCGTCTTTATATGTCAGATTCTCACGTATGCGTACTATCCCCACACTGAAAGAATTGAAATATTTATAATGGCCGTTGATCCATAACACAGGTATTCAAATGAAGCAGAAAGAACTAACAAAGACATATAGGATAATTTCAAATTGATAAAAACCCTTTTGTCGCCATGGTTTATACAAAATTAATTCAGATTTGTAAGGGATAAATGCATTCATGCCGGTAGAAAGGGTAGGTGTGTGAACCAACTGGCCACTTAGAACCATTGAGGTGTTACATTTGATAATTAAAATACATTTAATCAATGGTGATTCAATGCTGGACGATGCCCCAGGATTGAATAAATGCTGGAAAATATTTAAGAACTAAATTTGATAATTAAAATAATAGTGATTCTTCCATTTCACAAGCAAATATATATTTATTCAAAAGAGTCGCATTCGTTATAATATAGGTTTTTCACAGCAGTGCCGCAATCTAAAATTGCCGCCAAAATTCTAAATGGCCAACAAAAAAAACAAAATTGCTCAAAATCCACTCACCTACTTACTTACTTATACACCCGCTCACCCACCCATCTAATCGATCAATCAATCAATCAATCAATCAATCAATCAATCAATCAATCAATCGATCAATCAATCAATCAATCAATCAATCAATCAATCAATCATTGTATTTTTGCAGAGGAAACATGTAATTTGTGTAAGGACTACGATCAGTATCACTATGGTTACTGGCCCATCTATGATAACTGCTACAAGTATAGAGTGTGCCTGTTTAACCCCAACACCCAAGATTCTGAGACAATAGCCGAGATGGAGTGTCCCAAAGGCACTAAGTTTGTGTATCAGAGCGCTATACTGGGCATCCCCTGTTTGATGTTGGAGCCAGACGACCCGTGCCTGGATGACAGGGAAGATGATGGCAGCTTTGAAGGTTAGTGTGGGCCATTTCACATTTTGTCTGCTGATCACGATAATAGGCGTTTTGAATCTGCAATTTAAGCTGAGCAGGGCGGGGGCCCCAGGGTAGCTGCCTTTCACGCTAGAGTTCGGGGTTCAGTTCCCGGTCTCGGCTGTTTGAAAGAAACAAAAATGTTTCTTCCCCATCCACACCTGAAACTCAGTATTGTGGAGAGCCTCCGGGACCGAGAGGTAGCGTGCTCGACCTCAGACCTCCGTGGTTTGAATTTCGAATCCTGTCTCTGGAAGGCAGTGTCATCTCACTCATCTCATCATCCTCAGGAGGTTTTCTTGGCCCAATTTAGCCTGTATGTGCACAAAAGTGACCTAAAGTCCGACTCATTCCTATTCATTAGCTGATAAAATCACCGGTATTGGAAATTAAATTAGCGTTTAAAAATTTAAAAATTGTTGGTTTCAAATTAACCCTTTAACCGCCGGTGCCGCATATATTCGGGTTTTCATTTTTATTGGCATATTATTTACCACATTTTAAAAATGTTTAAGATAAAATGTGACATCAACCAGCAAAATTTAAAAAGAGAGTTGACCTCCATTTTGTCAAATCTAAATAATTTTCACTACTTGAAGATGTGAATCGCGTCAGTGAGACACAACTTCAAGTGGGTGAAAATTTAAGTTGAATACTTTGGCGGTTGAAGGGTTAAACAAATATGCGTAATTTTCAAGCACTTGAGGTTGTGGATCGCGGTAGCGAGACACAACCTTAAGTGCTTGACAATGTAAATAAATTAACGTAAGAGTAACTGTTTAATTCTGTATGTAATAACATGTATATTTTCGTGTGATTCCACCAACCTATCCAAATTGTTCATACATATACATATAATACTATGGCAAATAAGTCTGTAAATACTTTTATCTGTTTATTTATAAAAAAAAAAAAAATGTTCCCAGCAAAGCTCATCTAATTTCCAGCACTAAGGGGACCATGTCTATATTGCTGATGTCAGTAATTTATCTACCTTCCTTATTTACAGCCTCACCATGTCCTGCCTATGTGCTTTATATATTTTTGTAATTTTCGCGTGTTTAAATTATCTCAAATTTGCTTTTTTCTTTAGTAGCGCTAGTATAATAATAATTTTCGCGAGATTCCTATATTCACGAATTTGTCCTCCTCGCGAAATTCTCGAAAATCGAAACCTCGCGAAGATTACAAAATCTACGGTAGTTGATATCAGTAATGTATTTACCTACGTTTCTTTCAGATTTACCATGCCCGTACACCGCCTCTGAAGAGGACCCTACGGAGTTTGGACCAGGTGGCACCGGTGGACAGTACTGTGGACCTAACAACAACTTCAACGAGGAAAAATGTGAATGTGACGATCCAGGTATGTGTTATATATCATTACAGAATATGACAAAACTAATGCTTGGATATATCGCTAGAGCCACACTATATACAGTGCCCCTTGAACTGCTAGACACATAATTACACGGTTCCCCTTGTACTTCAAGGCTCATATATAGGCCTACTGTTAGGTCCATATAGAGATGGGATCCCTTGTATACTTCCCCTTCTATGTGATCAGTCCATAAAATAATTCAAGCAGGGGTTTGTCCATTTTCCATAAATCGTCGCCTTGGATATGAGAAGAGAACGTGGCGCAATGGGCAGAGCGCTTCACTGCCTTGCTATCATGCATGCGTCCCGGGTTCGAACGCCGCCGATCCCATGTGGGGTTTTCAGATAAATATCCTTGTTCATCCCTTCTCAATGTGACTAGGCGATCACGTTAATGGCGGCCTCGTCGAGTTAAGGTTGAGGCCAGTGTATCGACGTTAATTTGGCGAAGGGCCACGCGCTGCGCGCTCCTCACACTGAGGGTGTATCTGACAGTTTGTACAGTGGCAGATACACCCTTTCATATCCAAGGCGACTAAATAGTAATATTTAAACTGTAAATTTTGTTAGCCAATCTGCAATTTCAACTTGCAATTAATAAAAATTAGAAAGTAGCCGCTCCGCAGCACACGGGCTGTCACTAGGACTCGTATGGTCAATGTATTTCATGTCCCTGTGAACTACCCAAGTCCACAGTTTGAGCCAAGCGGATTGATGATTACGAGCCTAAAAGTAGTGGGCGGAGATTGTTTGTAACGTCACGAGGTTACTCATGCCCCATTGATTATAAACATGTCATGTACGTGTCTCAGCAAACATGATACGTTGGCCCAACGTTGGTTTACTGTTGGGCCAACGTCGTAGACGGTGGGCCAGTAAATCAACGTTGACCTAGCGTCTCATGTATGCTGCATGGGGTAGATCTTGCTACACAACATAGCTCTTGCTACACAACAAATTGTTGACCACAAATTGGGTCTTACAAATTCTGTGATAGGTTCGGTTCGGTAGTCAGTCAGATTGAGGGCAGACTGATATACCAGACCACGTGACAGACTTATGGTCCCACAAACCACAAACCAAAGGCTGCTGTGTCCACCCCCATACAGACTGCACTTTGCACAGCACTTGCACTGCATATAATACAAAATGGACTAGCAAAATTAGATTCGCAAACAAAATTATAAAATGAAATAAAAATCAGGATGTGTATTGTTTCTGGCTAATTTTAATGACGACGTTTTTCCACACAGCCCCCAGCTGCTTCTGCTTCTGCTTCTGCTTCTGATTGACTTCAATGACAACAATGACGACCTGGATGTGTAGTGTTTCTCATTAATTTTAATGACGACATTTTTTTCACAGCCCCTAGCTCCGATTGGATTCGCAAAACAAAATTTATTAAAATGATTATTGTTTCTGGCTTATTTTATTGACGACATTTTTTCCACAGCTCCGCCATGTGATCACAAACTGCAGTTTCAACACACATACAGACACAGCACTGCATAAAATACAACATTTTTTTAAACGGGGCTGTGTGGTGTTTCTGGCTAGTTTTAACGACGATGTTTTTATTCACAGCCCCTAACTGCATGTGTATGCTTCTGATTGACTTCAATGACAACACCGACGACCAGAGTTGTAGAGATGGATACGTGGCTAATCTGGACCCCAAAGTCACCCTAACTGACGAAGGCATTACAGCAAAAGGTGGCAGATTCAGGTAACTCCACAATGCTGTTTAACCCTTATGACGGTGTAATATGTTTGCATAAACGACGTAGACAAAATAGTTTCTTTCAATTTGAAACCTTCATGAATGTCTGAGTTAGCTCTTTCTGCTTCATTTTAATACCTATGTTATGGGTCTACGGCCATTAGAAATAATTTAATTCTTTAGGCGCGGGAGTCGTCTTTGTACGTCAGAATCTGACGTCTACAGACGTCAGATTCGGACGTATACAGACGGCTCCTGCGCTGAAAGGGTTAAAGCTAGGAATTGCTTTCTAATGTTGCTGTGCATGGTATAATGATACTGTAATATTATAATGTTTCTGTACATGTCATAATGTTTGTGTGCATTTTACAATGTATGCATTATATTATATTACACTTTATACATTATAATGTGTCATATTATAAGATAAAATAAGTTTTATTTTAAGTTTTATTATAAATATACTATAAAAATACACATAACATCTAAAACAAGCAAGTTGGCTGGCTGGCGGGAAGTTAACATTAACATTAAATGTTCTAATGTTTCTGTACTTTTTATAATGTGTGTGCAGATATCATAATGTTTGTGTACATTATTTTTACAATGTATATATTATGTTATATTATATTATATTATATTA
>OZ024914.1:7414736-7452736 GCA_964017125.1 Flabesymbios commensalis | reverse complement strand
ATTATATTATTTTTAGTATTTCGTTTTATATCTCACTAGCATAATGCCTTGACATGGGGTTTGAAGTGCCAGATTTTATAGATTAATTTATCATTTGATATAAGGTTCCCATCACATTTTTCATTACACTGTTAATCTCAGTGTACACTGGGCGCGTGCATGCACAAGCGGGGGCCCTGGGCTGTGGTTAAATCTGCCTGCTCGGAAAGTCTGATATCGCGGGTTCGAGCCCCGCTCTGGCATTTAAGTTTCAAATGAACAAAATGTTTCTCCACCTTTCACTCGAAAAATTTAATAGCGTGGGGAGCCTCCGTGACCGAGAGGTAGCGTGCTCGGCATCAAACCGCCAGGGCGCGAATTTCGAATTCTGTATCTGGAGGGCAGTGTAATTTCATTCATCTCAACATCCTCAGGAGATTTTCCTGGCCCAGTTTACCATATATGTGAATAAATGTGGCATAATAGCCCATTCATTTCATTTCATACCAGCATACAATAAACACAGGCAGCGCTTGATAAGCTGTCCAGATCTGATTCCCATCCATATGGCTGCATTAACCTCAGTTAAAACACACAATACATTTTTTTCTTAGTCCGACTACGACATTCTAAGCCGGGAATGGAGAGTTATTGTTCATCAAGTACAGACCAATTATCATGCTAGGCATGTGGTACTATACTCAGTCAGGCGCGACCGAACTGTTGATTATGAGGGATTTTCATTATGGTCGGGTGTGTTTTAAGTCAGTTAAAACCCTCGGCCCTTTTCAAAGCTAAGAATGTAGAATTTATCGGGCTTTATCCTATACTTAAGCTCAGATGTCTCTGTCGAATCAGCTGTGGCTCGTACATCACCTCGAATCCTAGCATGCCTGAATAGCTCTGATATTAGCTGTGCATACCAAATATTTGTGATCATGGTTTTGCCTGCAGTGCTTCAAAATATTCAAAGGTCTGGAGTCAAATTCAAATGGTCAATAGTGACAGCATGTGTAACAACTAGTCAATAATGACAGCGTGGTTAGACGATTAGTCAATAATAATGGTACTAGGCTTGAAGAGTGTTTATGCTATGTTAGGCTCTTGAAGACAGCTAGTATTACGTTTAATGAGTGTTTATGCTCTTTTAGTCTCCTAAATACAACTAGTACTACGTTTAATGAGTGTGTATGGTGTTTTAGGTGCCTAAGGAGAACCGGTACTACGTTTAATGAGTATTTATGCTGTTTAGGTTTCCAAGAACACCTAGTATTACGTTTAATGAGTGTTTAACCTGTTTTAGGTTCTTAAGAAAACCTGGTACTACGTGTCGTTGGTGTATGATTCCCCTTCCATGTCCCTATACGTCACACCCAAGACGGAGTACGCCAGCTGTTCTACAGAGAGTATCATGCCATCATGCAACCCTAGAGTAACTGCCCCACAAACTGGTGAGTAATAACTGCCCCCCCCCCCTCTACAGAGACCCCCTGTCCTTCTGCAGCCACAGAAGAACTGCCACACAAACTGGTTAGTAATAACCCCTCCCCCCCTTACAGAGACCCCCTGTCCTTCTGCAACCCCAGAAGAACTGCCACACAAACCGGTTAGTAATAATCCCCCCTACAGAGACCCCCTGTCCTTCTGCAACCCCAGAAGAACTGCCACACAAACCGGTTAGTAATAATCCCCCCCCCTACAGAGACCCCCTGTCCTTCTGCAATCCCAGAAGAACTGCCACACAAACTGGTGAGTACCAACCACACACATGTGACGCACCACCTACCCTGTTCTACACCAACCCCATGTCGTTCTGCAACTCCAAAAAAACTACCACGCAAACTGGTGAGCATCAACTCCCTCCCCCACCCCAGTACCACCCTAACCTCCGTGCATGACACCCCCGTGCCACACCCGCACCCCTATCCTTATGCAACCCCAGAGTACCTGCGCACAGCTGACCCAAAACTATCACAAGACCTTGAACTAAAGCTGGGTGAAACCAATACTAATCCAACGTTAGATCAACGTCTAATGCATAACCCAACTGGGCAATTGTTCGTGTTCCAGTATATATTCCGCTACCTAACGCCTGTTTATGTTATATATTCATTCATTCATTCATTCATTCATTCATTCATTCATTCATTCATTCATTCATTCATTCATTCATTCAATCAATCATTCATTCATTCATTCATTCATTCATTCATTCATTCATTCATTCAATCAATCAATCATTCATTCATTCATTCATTCATTCATTCATACATTCATTCATTCATTCATTCATTCATTCATTCATTCATTCATTCATTCAATCAATCAATCAATCATTCATTCATTCATTCATCCATTCATTCATTCATTCAATCATTCATTCATTCATTCATTCATTCATTCATTCATTCATTCATTCATTCATTCATGCATTCATTAATACATTCAATAATTCATTCATTCATTCATTCATTCATTCATTCATTCATTCATTCATTCATATATTCATTCATTCTTTTATTTATTTATTCATTCATTTATTTATTCACACCTTGTACCTGTATCTTAATACACATGCATAACCAAGTACAAGTGCTCTAGTTCTAGAACTTGTCCCGCTGGTCCAGTACTAGAACTAGTGCACTTGTATAGTTTAGTTATGCATTCTTACCACCTCACGTCACCATCTGTTAGTTCTGGTTTCTAAGGGTTTTTTTCTTGCAGGCTGCATCGATTCCCGTAACTGTGGTTTGAACATCGGAGCAGGAGGTCAGTCATGGACAGATGATGAATTCTTCGTTGGACAGATGGACAACGTAAGGATGATCACCATTTATACCCCTGTTCATTTTGTACCCACTGCGACCGAAAAATTGTTATTTTTTTTTAACAAAGTGGTTCAGGCTTGGACTCTTACAGTGCGGGGACCGTCTTTAGACTTCAGAATCTGACGTCTGAAGTCGAGCAAATTTCATGGCGAAAAATACAATTGTTACAACTCAGCATGACGAGGGCTAGTAGATCTAATACATTTAGGTAGCGTTTTATATATTAATTCCATAGAGTTCTGATGTCCACTACAGTGGACATTTGAATTACCATCTGCATAACGAGTTGTTCAAAGTAAAATATGACACTTATTTTTTGAAACACTTTGATATACATTGGGATTGAATTTCACAAATCACATCATTTTTTGAAGCTTCAAGCGACTGAAGATATGTATATAATGTTGTGATTCTTTTGTAGGTTCAAGTTTATAGAGGGGCCAGCTACTGGGCCTGCCCCGGAAGTGTACCCCCATAAACAAGACAACAAGGGGCACATAAGAACAACGCAAACCAGACCACAACCAACCATCGATTCGGCAAGATCCCTGACACATTTTGCAATTCCAGTACAACAAATGTGATAATGGGTTGAAAATTTTTAAAAATCTTATTTTTTCAAAAAAATGGACACCGTTTTGGATCCGCACTAACTGACACTTTCATCACTATGACTGTATAGTTTGATTTATTTATCACCATCAAATGACGATATTAACCCTTTCATTGCCAAGTTTTCTTATTTAACCCTAAAGCGCTGAATTATCTATGTAAAATTTGTGGCGACCAAAGGGGTTTTCTCAGTTTGAATACCTATGTTATGGGTCTATGGCCATTATAAATATTTTTAATTTTACAGCGCGGGGAGCGACTTTAGTCGTCAGATTCTGACGACTAAAGTCGATCCCCGCGATGTAAGGGGTAATTTTTCACCGATTCTAAGTTGTGTCACGCTACGGCGACACACAACATCAAATTACTCATATTTGTTTATTTTCAGACCAAACATTTTGCAAATCTTGATGTTTAAACTCAGATCTCATTCCCCAAAACACAATTGATTTAACGTGCTAAAAACGACCGTATCCGTGTTTAGGGGTCTTGTCAAATTAAAAAAATTCCAAAAATCAGAGAAAAACTCGGATTGTCCAGACACCACCCACCCAACCCCAGAGATAGTGTCAACCCATGGTTCCCCATATCCACCCAGTCGCTACTATATGTGATCAATATTTCACAATATTTACTTTTATATTAGCTCAGTTCAGCTTTGAATTACCCTGACATGATATCATTTTGTATCTGCTGCATTGAAATGTTCAAGGTGAATCATATCTGAAGCGAAAGTCAAATTAATATACATAATAACGCCTATCCTGCTAAATTGAATAATTTAATTTTTCACCCACTGGAAGTTGTGTCTCGCTACCGCGACCCACAACTTCAAGTGGCTGAAAACTACTGATATTTTTTTTTAATTTGATACCAAACTTGATGTTTGAACACTCACTTTATTCCCAATAACTGTGATTCAATCGGCTAATAAATATGTAAATATTCAAAACATTCCCAGCTACAAGTAAATCCAAGTTAGCGTTAGCAATGGCAAACCACCGCCACACCTGGTATGACCAATTAGATTTTTATTGGATTATGACGTTTTTTGTCGTCTTTCAGACCGCTGATTCTTGCAAGTCTATCTAGAGAAAAATAATCGACAAATAAGCATTGCTTTTATTGATTCGTGATCATTTCATTTCATATGTCATGTAAAAAAATCCGCATTAAAAATATTACTTTGCTAGAGTGTTTTGATGTTTAATCACTGCTGTCTTAAAATAGATCGAGCTAGCAAGCGAGTGAAGTAAGTGAATGAGTCAGTGAGTGAATGAGAGAGTGAGTTGTGAATGAGTAAGTGAATAATTGATTGATTGATTGATTGATTGATTGATTGATTGATTGATTGATTGATTGATTGATTGATTGATTGATTGATTGATTGATTTATTGATTGATTGATTGATTGATTGATTGATTGATTGATTGATTGATTGATTGATTGATTGATTGATTGATTGATTGATTGATTGATTGATTGAATAATTGATTGATTGATTGATTGATTGATTGATTGATTGATCGATTGGTTAATTGATTGATTGATTGATTGATTGATTGATTGATTGATTGATTGATTGATTGATTGATTGATTGATTGATTGATTGATTGATTGATTGATTGATTGATTGATTGATTGATTGATTGATTGATTGATTGATTGATTGATTGATTGATTGATTGATTTACATGTATTATGGCCCATACGCTTAGGCCTCCCAGCATTCTTTAAAGCATATGCCTTGTTACTACCAGCGTAGGGACTACATTTTATATCTTTATTTCCCGATTTCAATGTTTTTGAAGGACGAAATGGTCACCCAATCTAGATGAATTGGTATCAAAATGATTTAAATGTAACATTTAACCCCAAGCCTGCTATAAATCACCACATTTTATACAAAATATCGTAACTCTCTAACTTTTTAATGATATGCGCGTATGAATTTGTGTGGTGAGACCTTAATGCAAAATACATTTTATAGGAGTTTTTTTTCGTGTGATCCGAGAAATAAATTTAATTCTGTATTGAAAAAAGAAAACATTGTTCAATACTGATGACTAGCAAACTCACAAACACAAATTTACGTTTCCCTGTTTTTTATTAGATGTCGAGAAATGACCTGTTTTCTATGGTAAAACATAGTTTTCTCTTTCTTAAAGGCATGTCTACCGGCTGTCTATTTTTTCAGATATTCAACTTGATCTCAGCAATAAACGATTGTATTTTTATAGCATTGTGTTCTCCCTTCATTATGCACACAAAAATGAAATGTATAGACAATAAAGGAAGATAAACCATGCCAGGAAAGTGATTGTAGTCATTTGAACTTATAACTATAATGGCTCTATATGGGCTATTTCTAGGTGTACAGAACATAATTGGACATTTATCATGTCAGTTTCGTTAATTTTGTAACAAAACCCACCAAAATGATTTATATTGCTAAATGGGCTTACTATTAACAAAAAAATTAGCAAAGGAAATTGTCTAGGGGCAAAAAACTCGCTGTGGGCTTGAAAAATAGTTTTCAGAGACGGGCACTTTAACGTCGCACCAGACATAATACCGCTCCCATAGACTTACATGTATTATGGCCCATGCGCTTGGGCCTCCCAGCATTCTTTAAATGAAAATATCTATATAAACCTGTATATTTTTTTAATAACCATGACTTACTCTATCAATATGAAAAATAAAAAAGGGTGCTTAAACATGGGGCTTTTTTCTATTTTCACATGCAAATGTAAGGTCCTAGTACCTTCCCTGAGCGTTGCCAAAACACGGGAACTTCCGAATGCAGCATATGCCTTGTTACTAGCAGCGTAGGGACTACATTTTATACCTATATTTCCCGATTTTTCCAAGTTCTTTAAGGAAGAAATGGTCACCCAATCTAGATGAATTGGTATCAAAATGATATAAATGTAACATTTAACCCCAAGCCTGCTATAAATCACCACATTTTATACAAAAGATCGTAACTCTCTCACTAAACTTTTTAATGATATGCGCGTATGAATTTCTGTGGTGAGACCTTGATTGATTGATTGATTGATTGATTGATTGGAAAATAGTGCATTGGAAATTTTATGAAAATATATTGTGAATTGACTGAGAAATCCGCCATCCAATGTATTATAATGGATTGTAATAAAGATAAAGTAATACGTCCATGCTAGAGTCTCGGAGTTTATCTCTCACTTCGCAAAGTAGCAGACACATCCTTTCAAAGCTGAGGGAAAAAATGTGCTACACGCAAAATAGATCGAGGTGAGTTCAAGACCAGCGGAGACCATTGCAATCGCGTCCGAATGAACATTTTACACAATTAGTTCATTTGGTGTTTATTGCTTCTATTTGTTTGTTTTTTAATAAAAGGTGTTAGCAATTAAAATATAAACGTTTTTTAATGTGCGTGGGATAAGTTGGCCGACACCCAATCGCATTAAAAAAATGAAAATTGAAAACAGTTTAGCGCCGTCGCCGTTGCAATTATTGCTGCAGAAATATATTACTGTTATCTCGGAGCTAAAGGATCCTATCTGACACTCGTCAGAGTGGCAGATAGGATCCTTTAGCTCCGAGGCGACGATCTTCCGTATACATAATCAATTTTATTCTTCTGATTTTTTAACGTTAAATTAACTAACATTGCTATGGTGCGCGAAAAAGCGGAATTTGTACATATGGAGCATAGTTCCCACTCTTACCTATTCTATCTATTAATGAGTGTGGCCGGTGTAACAGTTTCAGATTACCCCCCTGTTCAGGTTACCCCCGGGAAACTAGGAGAGGTAACTTGAAACTAGTCTTTTTCTAGTTTCAGCGTACCGTGGGGTACTTTGAAACTGGTTTCAAAGTACCCCCCGGTAAGCTGAAACTAGTTTCAACGTACCCCCCGGTATGCTGAAAGGGGGTACGCTGAAGCGGCTACACTGGCCCCGATGGCTCATTCGTATCGAGTGGGGCTTGTAACCAGGAGGTACCAGGTTTGAATCCCGGACGAGCACAATATTTGTCATCGTGGTTCCACAGTGTTCCAAACTATTTAAAGGCATGGAATGTATAGTAATGCCTATGGTAGTCTGCCCTATAAAGAACCATTGAAGTCATTCAAAATAAGATTATGGCATTGTCCCGGCTTCGCGCTTCCTTCTGTCGCGATATTGCCATGATTGTACAGAAAGCGACGTAAAGCAATATTCATTGGATATTCACCTCTTAATGAGCGGTATTTAGCCCTTACAAACATGAAATAGTTTCGCTAAACCACTGAGACCAAAGGGTTCAATTTTAAATCACCATAAAAGTCTTAGTTAGCTCTTTCCGCTTCAGTTGAATTTCTATGTCATGTGTCTACGGCCATGATGAATATTTTACTTCTTCAGTGCGGGGATCGACTTTGGACGTTAGAATTGGACGCCTATAGACGTCAGATTCTGACGACACAAGTCGGTCACCGTCGCAATAAACACAAAACATTCGTATAACATTTATACAATGTTGGACCAACGTTGAAGTTTAGGATTGCAATACATAGCGAGTGACATGTGGCAGTCCAGATATTCAACACGCAATTTGAACTCCTAACTCTTCATGATGCTCATCGCAATCGGCATTCGGCGACACTCGGTAATATTCGGCTGTTACCGTGAAGTTAGGGTTACGTTCGGGACGAATGAGATGGAAAGAGCCGGAATACTTGAACTTCAGTCCAACAGGATACTAATCTCTCCGACTTGCCTACCAGAATAGATTCGGATAAATTCGGGGTGTTCAATTCGTACAGTGTGTATGATGCGTGGCGGTTCGGAAAATGCGGGACGGTGGGGTATGGGACATTTTATAGCATGTTTTGCTCAACCCCACGAACCCCCCCCCCCCCCATTCGGCTCCAGATTCGTATGGTGCATAACTCAGATCGCATTTTATGGATTAGATATGTATTAATACGGATGGTACGTAATGGATTTGTATCGAACGAATCACCATTCGTTCAATACGGCTCGTGCTCGAATTCTACGGCTACTTGGATCGTACGTGTGTGACGTCATGCATAGTGTATATAAGTTCATTCCGGCCACTGTGTACGGCTGGTACGCAAAGGCATACGTAAGGCACGGCAAATGTATTAGGTTTGGCCCATGACTGATATATTTTTTTTTGAAAACATATTTATTTATGTATAGGATTACAAACAGCTTTTTGGCCACAAAGTCTCCTGTGTATGAATATTGAGAATAACGACTGATTTTGAAGCAAAATGTAAAATTGTGCGTGTGGTTTGGAAATTGTGCGCACCATTCGTAGCGTCGTGCAGCTTGGTTAGACAGGACAGGCCCCTAATTTAGATGGTAATTTGACAAATCGCTTCAAATCTGCAGAAAAATAGCCAACAAACACAAGACGTTACACCAATGCTGGTTCAATGTTGGCCCACCGTATACGACGCTGTTCCAACATTAAACCAACATTGGGTGGACGTATTGTGTTGACTGGGATAGCAATAATGATACATTCGGTATAATTGTTTTTTAACCCTTTCAAACCTGACTTTACATTCATCCACTACAAGCCACGAATTGCTGCCGCAATTCTCGACTTGTAGTGGATAAAGATGATTTGATGTGGTTTAAAAATTAAAGAAAATTGCCATGTATTGGAAAAAGAGTTTCATGGAAATTTTATTTTTAAAACCATTGGTTGTTGGAAAATAAAGTGTGTTTTCGAGGATGTAAAATGATGCTTTAACCCTTTCACCACTGAAGCCCGTTTTTATGTGCTGAATGCCATAGCATTCAGCATATAAAAACGGGCTTCAGTGGTGAAAGGGTTAATGCATCGTGAGGGCTTAAAGGGTTAAGTGAGATGTTGGCAATCACGTGAACGATTTCACGCAGCTTTCATCGCTCAGCTCATCTGAGAATAATGAGAAATGTACACGCGGTAAAAAGTAGTCATTAACGTTTACGACAATCAACTTTACAGCGCTCAATTATATTACTTAAATTTCCACCCACTTCAAGCTGTATCTCGCTACCGCGACCCACAACTTGAAGTCGCTGAAAATTACTCATATTTGTTTAATTTGTCACAAAATATTTGCAAATCGTGATGTTTAAATACTCATTTATCTACAATGACAGTTATTGGACGAACGTACAATCTAAAGTTGGCCCCTGCGCTGATAAGGTCAAAACACACAAACGGGAAGTCGAACGTGTGCGCAATTATGCACGCGACAAGTGACACGACGACAGACGCAAAAATCGCGTGACTGTCCACACACCAACACGAAATGTGAAACGTTTAAAATCACGTGACTATCCACACCACCGAGCCTTCCATATCGCATTGGTGTGTGTACACCTGCAGTGTACATGTACACGTGTACTATCAAAGGGGGTGATCTATCTGCGGTAGATATAGTATATGGGAGGAAGGTGGAGGCAATGTCTTTCCTGGGGTCTAACACAATTACCCAATTTTAAGTATTTAAACCACTTTAATCGGTAAAAAACCCCGCCTTCAGTATCGCATTGGTGTGTGTACACCTGCAGTGTACATGTACACGTGTACTATCAACGGGGGTGATCTCTCTGCAGTAGATATAGTATATGGGTGGAAGCTGGAGGCAATGTCTTTCCTGGGGTCTAACACAATTAACCCTATTTTAAGTATTTAAGCCACTTCAATCGGTACAAAAACCGGCTGGTTATGTTAAGCAAAAAAACACTATTAATCAACGAAAACGAAATACTTAGATATATTTGTATTTACATACCTAGAGACCACAAAACTCACGACATATCCATCCACAGCTTTGGGAGAAACTATCCATTTACCAAATCCAAAACAATCATGATATCTCTCGACATTCATTTTTTTCCGGAATAAAACTATATTTGTTTAAAAAAAGTACCAAACTACACCGTCTTGATTTGGAAAAAAACTGATCGCCGAGCAAGAGCATGTACTTTTTGGATTTATAATAAGGTGTAAATGGATAATTTCCCCCTTCACCTTCCAACCATATACTACATCTACTGCAGAGAGATCACCCCCGTTGATAGTACACGTGTACATGTACACTGCAGGTGCACACACCACAAATGCGATACTGAAGGCCCAGTGATCCACACACCAACGCGAAATGATAAACATGATTCTAAATCACGTGTCTATCCACACACCAACACAAAAATTTAAAACGTTCAAAATGGCGCGACTGTCCACACACCAACGCGGAATTTGAAACGTTTTAAAATTGCGTTACTGTCCACACACCAACGCGAAATGGGAAATGTTCAAAATAGCATGACTGTCCACACACCAACGCGAAATGTGAAACGTTCATAATCACGCGACTGTCCACACACCAACGCAAAATGTGAAACGTTCAAAATCGCGTGACTGTCCACACACCAACGCGAAAACGTTCAGAACCGCGTTACTGTCCACACACCAACGCGAAATGGGAAACGTTCAAAACCGCGTGACTGTCCACACACCAACGCGAAATGTGAAAACGTTCAGAACCGCGTTACTGTCCACACACCAACGCGAAATGCACAACGTTCAAAATAGCATGACTGTCCACACACCAACGCGAAATGGGAAACGTTCAAAACCGCGTTACTGTCCAGACACCAACGCGAAATGTGAGGCGTTTTCCTCTGTTGCAAGGTTAGTTTGTGAAAGTGACGCGAAAAGCGGCGCGACGTGCGACAAAAATGTAGCAGTTAATCGCGTTTATCGCATTACCCATCGCGCATGGTATGTTTTGGAATGATAGGACAGTGCGTTTGATAAACCAACGCGACCGCGCAATGTCGCGCGCAATTTAGCGCGCGCGACGTCGCGTTTGTTTTTGCGCTTAAAATGAATGAAAAATATACAAACAATTCATCAGCAAAGGTTTAATGTTTACATTTATTAAAGGTAAATAAGAGATTCCAGGCGTATAAGAACAGATATTCAGGACTACTACTCAATCAAAACGTTTCACTATAGGTTCCACATGTAGGTCCACATATTTCGTAGTTCAATTTCCCTCTTCACATTAATTAACAACTCAAACTTAAAGACCGTTTGTGGCCTGGGAGTAATAGACAAAAAAGTGAACGTTTTTGCAAATTCCTGAAGTGAGAGTATTACAACAAAATATTAAAATAAGGAGATTGGTCCTGATAAGGTTGATGTATGACTCTGTTTCAACTCAGGCTGTGAGTTGAGATTCCCCTCAATTTCACCGAGAAGTGCCGAAATATTTATGTACAAACGTGGAGACCAAAGAGGTTTTTTTTCAATTTGTCTAAGCTCTTTCTGCTTCATGTGTTATGGATGTACAGTCATTTTAAATATAATTTTAATTCTGTCCGCGCCGACTGTCACCGACTTTAGACATCAGAATCTGACGTTTCCAGATGTCAGATTCTGATGTCTAAATGAAATGAAATGAATCGGGCTTTAGGCCACCTTTGTGCACATATAGGCTAAACTGGGCCAGGAGAACCTCCTGAGGATGGTGAAATGATTGAGATGACACTGTCCTCCAGTCACAGGATTCGAAATTCGAGGCCGAGCACGCTACCTCTCGGTCACGGAGGCTCCCCACAACACTGACTTTCACACGTGGATGGGGAAGAAACATGTTTTGTTTCTTTCAAACCGCCGAGACCGGGAACCGAACCCCGAACTCTGGCGTGAAAGGCAGCGGTGCTAACCACTACCCCCGCCCGATTCTGATGTCTAAAGACGGTCCCGTGCTGAAATGGTTGACCAGTATAGACGACATTTTGTTATTTAGTCACAATCTTTGGACATTATTTAGATGTTGTGTCCTTGGGCTAGGCACTTCACCCTCAAACTTTTTATAGCCACAGCTAGTTGTGTAAAATGACACCCGCGCCGCCTACCGAACAACTCAAATGCCATGAAATTGAGACGGATATTTCAAGAGTCTATGAAAACTAGGCCATTTTCAGCCGGCATGTACTTGTGATGGTATTAGAACTATTGTAGATCTGGTAATAATCGCGAAATTTTAATTTTTGCGAATTTCGCGAGGAGGACAAATTCGCGAATTCACAAATATCGCGAAAATTATTATTATTATTGCGCTAGTAAAGAAAAATGAAAATTCGCGAATTAATAACTTCGTTCAACGTCCAAAATCAGAAATTCCGGAAAAAAATTAAAGACATGGAAATTACCAGATCTACAGGCAAAATGCGTATACAAGCTCAGAAACCATCATCATAAAATTGGAATTATGTTCAAAAAAGTAATACATAATAATAAAGTTTTAACGTGGAGCACCACGATTACACAAACAGGAGTGAAACCTACGTGTCTTTGACCTTGCACATACATTATATGTATTAAAATATGTAACAAGGTTGTCATAATGCTTTAAAAGTTTACGTTTGAAACAATTAAGAGAAGCGGGGTCACTCCATTGCCGCGGAAGAAAATTAAACAGTAGAACAATTCTGTTAAAGAAACTTTTTTTAAACACTGTCTTTTAAAAAAACTGTCACAGCTTTCATTAGATGCAAAATTAATAATTGCCATTGTACAACAAGGCTTTGACAATAATCATTTTAATATACTGAAAATCTGAAAAAGCAAACATATTAACTGAGCAATACTATAGATCTGGTAATTTTCACGTGTTTTGATTTTCGCGAATTTCTGATTTTGAGACTTTTCACGACGTTAAGAATTCGCCAATTTTCATTTTACTTTAGTAGCGCTATTATCAAATTAATTTTCGCAAGATTCTTGACTTCGCGAATATGTCTGCTTCGCGAAATTTGCGAAAATTAAAATCTCACGAATATCACCAGATCGACAGGGCCCATATTCTCGTACAAGTTACGATATATCGTAGGCTTCTGATTGGTCGAGATGGCCATTTCGACCAATCAGAAGCCTACGATATATCGTAACTTGTACGAGAATACTGGCCCAGTATCATAGAAAATATGCAATATTTGTAGTAATGACACATAGAAAAACGTTGATAAACAATGGGACAGAGTGAACAGAATATCGGCTGACATTATATGCCCTGACATTTTATGCGTAAAACAAGGCCCGCATTTTCAGTGAAAAGCACTGTGAAAGCACTTCTATATTATTGGGCCACAATGTTTTTTCTCTGTTTTAGATGAGCGCGCGCATTAGATTTAGGCAGCGCATTGCCAAAAAAATGTTTTTTTTCTGACCAGCGCGCGCAGTGGATTGTTGCCGATTTCCAAAAAAGAAACAGTTAATTTCGGGAGATAAAAAAAACATTTCGAAAAAAAACAAGTTTATTTCAGAAGATAAAAATACATTTTTCCAGCTATGTTTTTTTTGCTTGTTTTTTTCGTCGCCCTCATTAACTTTTTTTTAAATAGATCAGAAGTCTTTTTTATTTTGTCGCCCTCATTAACTTTTCTAGAAATTTGTCCAATGTTTTTTTTTTAATTCGTGGCCCTCATTAACTTTTCCCAAAAAAGGTTCAATGTTTTTTTTCGTAAATGTTTTTTTGACCGCCCTCCTTCATTAGATTTTGGATTTTTTTCTGATCTAAAACAGAGAAATGAAACATAGTGGCCTTAGTATACCTGGATATGTCATAGCAACGTTTAATACATTTAAAAACATATAATAAACAAATATTGTGACGGCCGTTGGCCCCAGGTATATTGATTCTGTCCTGTGGTATGCCTGCGCCAATTGAATGTCTTCAATTGACGCATAAGTACTGCTTTATTTCCGGTCAGAAATCACGCTGAATTTTAATGTCTTTTACCACAAATTTATCCCTTTTAATGTGTGGGGACGTTAATATATTTTATACTATTAACTGTGGGAACTATAGCGGGTTTTGTTACCATGTTTGGTTTAACAGGACACGCTGTAGTTTACCCATATCAAATCTTTTGAGGCCACCCCTGGATATTTTATCAACATGTGGTGTGACCTAATCACAGGCCACACGTGGTGTAAATACACCTGGAACTATTTTATTTAGCTGTATGTTAGTTTTTAATGCTTATTTTTCTATGAGATGTATGCTAATATTGTTTACTTTATGTTATATGCATTTGGGCTGCCTTAGGGAGCAATACTTGTTTTAGATATATAATAAAGCCTAAAAATTATTACTACGCCTCATGGGGCGCTCAGTGGGCATATAAGCGAGCGTGTATGGATCATCGCAGTAGCTGGCTGTTACACCCTAGTGACGCCCCAGGTCCACAGTCTGACTGTCCACCTGTGATAGCTACTGCCCGCTGCCTGTACCCGGCCTTGGAAGCGAGAAAGTGTGAAGAGATCCATCATCTCAACAAGGTGAAGCACAGTACGTCACTGAATCCAGTGCGGAAACTTAGGCCACTGAGTCCTTTTTGGACTTAGTCCCCTACAGTCCGTACTATTGATAAAGTGACGTCTGGTGTCAGGTATATATCTGATGAGAGTTATATACATGTTATTGGCTCGTACTGCTCCATAGGCCACTGAGTGTATCACTCTGTCCCCTATCAGAGAAGCAGTGACTCCAGCACATAGAATCACTTCTCATGTTATCTCACTGTTAGTAGAGGCCACGGAGTCGAGCTCTGTCCCCTCGTGGAAAGAAGGAATAACTTGATTATGTGTAGCTATGTGTTGAAGTTAGAGGAATAATCGTGTTATACATTTTGGTGAACCTTGTGGCTATCTCATGTACGGATCCCTCCACTATTATTATGGTCACGGAGATAGAGGTGAAGTAGAGGTCACCCTAGAGTGTATGTGTGGGTGTCCTACGTGTAGGCCTATCTGGATATCGCCGGCTGGTTTAAGCCGGCTATACCAGGGGTGGTGTATCGTCACGCGGTGACGTAACAAGCTCAGGGAGCAACCACGGGCCCAGAGATACACGTTATCACTATACCCCCGGCCGCGGGTTCGGGCTGGCTACACAGATCGGCGGGGCTGTTCTGGTTGTGTATAGTGACCGTACCCACAGTAGATAGCCGCGCAGTAGCGGCGGTTAAAGTGTTATACAGATCGGCCCGATAAGGGTTATGTAACTAGGCCCGGTCTGATGTACATGTATATCTTGTTATGGTACATAGAGTAGCCATAAGAGTTAGTTATATTGATGTTTAAGCCCCAAGGGTGGGTTAGCTGTAGAACCGGCCAGAAGTTGGCTAAATGATGATGATTGTTGCATTGATTTGTGATATTGGTTATGGATATGTGAGTGAGAAATACACATAAAAGCTTATTTGCTTGTTTGTCACAATCTTTGATAGATAAACAGGAAACGCGTATAGCAGTGGTAATTAGTAAAACATAAAATGATGACGGCCTGGCTGAGATAAAAGTCTCCCCAAAAATCCGCTCGGCCTACCACCTAGTGGGAGAGAAATCACTTGACCGTCACAATATATTACACTATATATCATAATGGAGAGCTGGAGAAAAAGAGCCAACCATTAAGACAACGTTGCAGCTGGTGCAGAAGCCACCTAAGAGTAAAATTCCAAGAAGCTCAATACATTTAATTGAGGTGGATCTGGCGGATGCTTAACTCTTTAACCGCCAAATTATTCAATCTGAATTTTCACCCACCTGAAGTTGTGTCTCGCTGACGCGATCCACAACTTCAAGTGAGTGGAAATTATTCAGATTTGACAAAATGGAAGTCAACTGTTTTCAAATATTGCTGATTGTTGTCAATTGTTATCTTTAACATGTTTAAAAGGTGGTACTTAATGTGCTAATAAAAAAATGAAAGCCGGAAAATATGCGGCACCGGCGGTTAAAGGGTTGATAAATATACAATTAGACGAGGAAATAGTAAGGGCTGTATCGTCACCAAATAAACATAAATAAAAATATACAATATGCGAATCGTTAATGATTGTATCAGCAATATCTAGGCCATATACAAGAAACCCCATAAGTTTTACTTAAGGGAGTCTAAGGAGCAAATTGTTTTAAACGATTTCACGGCGCAAAACAAAACATGTACAACAGCATTGGCATAATTCCCTCATGTCTGGTGTATTTCGTTAGTTCTTCCGAAATATAGACAGAATCCGTGTCTGTTAGTTCGTTGTTTAGACCGGTACACTCTCGGGGCAGGCCCAGTAGGTGGCGTCTCGGTAAACCTGAACCTAAAAAACAACCAAATGACACTCATTAACCCTTATAGGTAAAATATATATTTTTTTACCCATTAAAGTTGTGACTCGCACCGCGACCCACACTTTCAAGTGTGTGAAAATTTCTCACTCTTGTTTCAAAACATATGTTTAAATCTATCAATTGTAATGCTAATTTAAATATCGATGGTGGAAGCGCAAAACCACCTATCTAACAGATAGATGATGAAAGCGCAAAACCTCCTATCTTTTAGATGGATGGCGTAAGCGCAAAACCAAGTATCTGCAAAATAGGCGTTTTTCGGATTTTGCATTCTAAGTGTTGCTTTGCCAATTTTGTATTATCTGTCAACTTTTTTAAGGGATACAGTGATAGAAAATGGCTTTTTGGGTTCGAGATTTGACAGCGCAACACCTCCTAACTGTCAAGCAAATGATGTTGAAAGTGGTGAGCCTGCGTTTATATTAAACATTTAGCTGGGTGTGATGAGGACTACTGAGAACTGGGTTTGATGGAGAACTACTGAGGGTGACTTGATGGAGAGCTGCGTGTGTTTGAGTGCTGGGTGTGATGGAGAGCTACTGAGATCTAGGTGTGATAGAGAGCTACTGAGGGTTTGGTGTGATGGATTTACAGAGAGCTGGGTGTGATAGGGAGCTGATGAGAGTTGGGTGTGATGGAGAGCCACTAGCTGAGGGCTGTGTGTGATGGAAAGCTGGGTGTAATGGAGAGCTGGGTGTGATGGAGAGCTGGGTGTGATGGAGAGCTGGGTGTGATGGAGAGCTGGGTGTGATGGAGAGCTGAGTGTGATGCAGAGCTGGGTGTGATGGAGAGCTGGGTGTGGTGGAGAGCTGGGTGTGATGGAGAGCTGGTGTGATGGCGAGCTGGATGTGATGGAGAGCTGGGTGTGATGGAGAGCTGGGTGTGATGGAGAGCTGGGTGTGATGGAGAGCTGGGTGTGATGGAGAGCTGGGTGTGATGGAGAGCTGGGTGTGATGGAGAGCTGGGTGTGATGGAGAGTTGTGTGCGATGGTGAGCTAACGAGAGCCGGGTGTGATGAACAGCTGGGTGTGATGGAGAGCTACTAAGAGTTTGGTGTGATGGAGAGCTGGGTATGATGGAGAGCTGGGTGTGATGGGGAGCTACTGAGAGCTCGGTGTGATAGAGAGCTGGGTCAGATGGTGAGCTACTGAGAGCTGGGTGTGATGGAGAGCTACTAAGAGTTTGGTGTGGTGAAGAGCTGAGTGTAATGATTAGCTATTGAAAGTTGGGTGTGATGGAGAGCTGGGTACGATGGGGAGCTACTGAGAGCTGGGTGTGATAGAGAGCTGGGTCAGATGGTGAGCTACTGAGAGCTGGGTGTGATGGAGAGCTACTAAGAGTTTGGTGTGATGGAGAGCTGAGTGTGATGATTAGTTATTGAAAGTTGGGTGTGATGGAGAGCTGGGTACGATGGAGAGCTACTGAGAGCTGGGTGTGATAGAGAGCTGGGTCAGATGGTGAGCTACTGAGAGCTGGGTGTGATGGAGAGCTACTAAGAGTTTGGTGTGGTGAAGAGCTGAGTGTGATGATTAGTTATTGAAAGTTGGGTGTGATGGAGAGCTGGGTACGATGGAGAGCTACTGAGAGCTGGGTGTGATAGAGAGCTGGGTCAGATGGTGAGCTACTGAGAGCTGGGTGTGATGGAGAGCTACTAAGAGTTTGGTGTGGTGAAGAGCTGAGTGTAATGATTAGTTATTGAAAGTTGGGTGTGATGGAGAGCTGGGTACGATGGAGAGCTACTGAGAGCTGGGTGTGATAGAGAGCTGGGTCAGATGGTGAGCTACTGAGAGCTGGGTGTGATGGAGAGTTACTAAGAGTTTGGTGTGATGAAGAGCTGAGTGTGATGATTAGTTATTGAAAGTTTGGTGTGATGGAGAGCTGGGTACGATGGAGAGCTACTGAGAGCTGGGTGTGATAGAGAGCTGGGTCAGATGGTGAGCTACTGAGAGCTGGGTGTGATGGAGAGCTACTAAGAGTTTGGTGTGGTGAAGAGCTGAGTGTAATGATTAGCTATTGAAAGTTGGGTGTGATGGAGAGCTGGGTACGATGGAGAGCTACTGAGAGCTGGGTGTGATAGAGAGCTGGGTCAGATGGTGAGCTACTGAGATCTGGGTGTGATGGAGAGCCGGGTATGATGGAGAGCTACTGAGAGCTGGGTGTGATGGAGAGCTGGGTAAGATGGTGAGCTACTGATTGCCGGTTGTGATGCAGGGCTACTGAGGTGCACGCCAAAATTGACTCTAGAGTTCTTATTTTCATCTCCATCCCTCTGATGTAAATGTATTATCTTAGATTATCAAAGAGACACCGCTTTGCCCCGCCGTCGGGATTAATGCAAGGTTTATCATTAAATGTCAATTAGTTTACGAAATGATGGTTTTATGTTGATCAGATTATTGATTGGTTTAAAATGCATTTTTTCGTGAAATGCAAAACCTCCTAACTATTAAATAAAACCACGAAATTGAAAGAAAAAAATACCTATCTGATCTTAAAATTGTGTCATTTTTTTGTCAATACATTTTTTTAAAAAGAGCACATACAAATTATTATAATACAAAGCTATTTTGGTAAACAATCTCCATGAATAGTTACAATTATCTAGTTATTAACGATTTACTCAAAACTTTGTTTGATTGGTTGTTTTGCGCTTCCGCCATCTATGTAAAAGATGGGAGGTTTTGTGTTTTCACCATCTATCTGCTAGATAGGTGGTTTAGGGGTTTTGTCAAGTAAAAACATTCCAAAGAGAAAAACTCGAAAGTGGGTGGGTGGGTCAAGCCCCTAATCGGAATATTTTTCTTTTTTGGAAATGTTGTGTTTTTGTGTGTCTTTTGTGGTTTATTTTTGTTATACATGTTTCCGAAAAAAAAATGGATAGGGGGGTGGGTGTGTGGGGTCTGGCGAATCCGAGTTTTTCTCGGATTTTTGTATTTTTTTAAACTTGACAAAACCCCTTAGCGCTTCCACCATCGCTATGCTAATATGGAAAGTGTAATGCAAATTTACATAAGCTAATATTGCAAACGTAATGCTAATTTACATATGATAATACAACAAGTGCAATGGTTGTCATGAAAGCGACTCCTGAGAGTCTTTTGACAATCTCCCACTTTTCGAAGTGAATAAACGACTACTACTTACTACTTACTTACTAATGCTAATGTATACAAGCTAATCTGGCAAGTGTAATGCTAAATTACATATGCTAATCTGGCCAAGTGTAATGCTAATTTACACATGCTAATCTGGCAAGTGTAATGCTAATTTACATATGCTAATCTGACTAGTGTAATGCTAATTTCTATATGCTGATCTGACAAGTTGAATGCTAATTTACATATGCTAATCTGGCAAGTGTAATGCTAATTTATATAAGCTAATATGGCAAGTGTAATGCTAATTTACATATGCTAATCTGACTGTTTTATTGCTAATTTACATAAGCTAATCTTGCAATTTTAATGGTAATTCACATATACTAATCTGGCAAGTGTAATGCTAATTTACATAAGCTAATCTGGCAAGTGAAATGCTAATTGATATATGCTAATCTGGCAAGTGTAATGTTTATTTACATATGCTAATCTTGCAATCGTAATGCTTATTCACATATGCTAATCTGGAAGGTGTAATGCTAAATTACATATCCTAATCTGGCAAATGTAATGCTAATTTATATATGCTAATCTGGCAAATGTGATGCTATTTTAAATATACTAATCTGGCAAGTGCAATGCTAATTTACTTATGCTAATCTGGCAGGTGTAATGCTAATTTACATATGCTAATCTGGCAAATGTAATGCTTATTTACATATGCTAATCTGGCAAATGTGATGCTAATTTACATATGCTAATCGGGCTTGTTTAATGCTAATTTTCGTATGCTAATCTGGCAGGTGTAATGCTGATTTACATATGCTAATCTGGCAAGTGTATTGCTAATTTACATATGCTAATCTGGCAAGTGTAATGCTAATTTACATATGCTAATCCGGCTTATGTAATGCTAATTCACGTATGCTAATCTGGCAAGTGTGACGCTAATTTACATATGCTAATCTGGCAAGTGTAATGCTAATTACATATGCTAATCCGGCTAGTGTAATGCTAATGTACGTATGCTAATCTGGCAAGTGTAATGCTAATTCACATATGCTAATCTGGCAAGTGTAATGCTAATTTACATATGCTAATCTGACAAGTGTAATGCTAATTTACATATGCTAATCCGGCTGGTGTAATGCTAATTTACGTAAGCTAATCTGGCAGGTGTATTGCTGATTTACATATGCTAATCTGGCAAGTGTAATACTAATTTACATATGCTAATCTGGCAGGTGTAATGTTAATTTACATATTATGCTAATCTGTCAAGTGTAATGCTAATTTACATATGCTAATATGGCAAGTGTAATGCTAATTTGCATATGATAATCTGGCGAGTGTAATGTTTATTTACAAATACTAATCTGGCAGGTGTAATGTTTATTTACATATACTAATCTGGCAGGTGTAATGCTAATTTACATATGCTAATCTGGCAGGTGTAATGCTAATTTTCATATGCTAATCTGGCAGGTGTAATGCTTAGTTCTCCTTTAAATTTACAACGCGGCATTATTTTTGTTTAAACAATGGAGACAAAGGTGTTTTTTTCATTTTACAATCATAAATGTCTTATTTAGCTATTTCCGGTTGCTTTGAATATCTATATTATGGGTGTACGGAATCTGACGTCTACAGACTGACGCATAAAGACGGTCCCCGCACTGAAAGGGTTGCCAAAATAAAGGTTAATTAAACCCTTGATCTGCTAGTGGCACAGATAATTACGTATGTGAATAAAGTTAACCCTTTCAGCACGGGGATCGACAATAAACGTCAGAAATAGACGTCTAAAGACGTCAGATTCTGACGTTTAACTGTTTAAAGTTGACCCCCGCACTGGAAGAATTAAATATGTATAACGGTCATACACCCATAACATAGGTATTCAAATGCAAATATTTATAACAGCCATAGACCCATGACATAGGTATTCAAATGAGGCGGACAGAGCTAACTAAGACATTTATGATGATTTCACATTAAAATCATGGTTGGTCTCCATGGTTTACACAAACATCTTTCGGCATTGTGATGGTTAATCCCATGAGATCGTCACTAAACGTTGGCCATTCCGCTACAGTAAATCATTACAATCGTCCAAAATCATTATTGGAGCTTGGGCGGTTACCGAGGATTTGGCAACGAAGGGGGAGGATTAACGTTTGATAATGTAAAAGCGAGACATCATTTCAATGTTAGTTTAATGTTGGGCCACCGTTTCCGACGCTGGGCCAGCATTAAAGCAGAAGAAGTCGTCATCTTTCTTAGATTTACCACCTAATTGCAAAATTTTATTTAAAATTGCATAGCTGTACAATTATTGTATAGTATATATGTGTGTATAGAAAGCCTGATAAATCAATAACTAAAGTGAGCAGATGTCTTACGTTATCCATTTGACCGTAGAAGAAGTCATTATTTATCCAGGTGTCACCACCACCTCCTATCTTCAAAACACAATCTCTGGAATCAACGCATCCTGTCAAAAACAGAAATAGTAAATACATAAAATGGGAGTTAATGACGACATACATCCACTCTTCTACATCTTTTTTTTAGTTCGAGCCGCGGGTTCAGCAATGGCCGCAGGTTGGTACGTAGGCATTTGGTTGCCCGGCGGTGACCTCCTGATTGATATTACATGCTCCTGCGTGATAACACAGGGCCCATTTACACACTGTACTTGGTATGTGTGGACTTAGAACTGTGTGGACTACTTTTACCAACCACCTCTGATGAGATTTATGACTTGATCAAACATGCAGGATTTTCCAGACAAACATTAAGATGGTAATTCACTTTATACCGATATTTACCTAATTGACCATAAAAGCAGTGTTCAAATTAATGTACGGTCCATATTAGCACAGGGGTTATTATCACCTCGTTTATAAATAGACACCCAGCGTGTTATCGCGTAATATGGTGTCATTATAGCAATTACCAGTTTGCTTAACAGTGGGGGCAGGTTAGCACGGAACAATAAAAGGCGCTGGGATCGACTTTAGTCGTCATAATCTGACGTCTCTAAACATCAAATTCTAAGGTCTAAATACTATCCACACACTGTAAGAGTAAAAAATATTTCTAATGGCCGTAACCACATAACACAACACAGGTATTCAAATAAATCGGAAAGAGCTAACTAAGACATTCATGCTGATTTCAAATAGAATAAAACTCTTTAATCTCCATGGTTTATATAAAAAAAAATCGCGCTCTCAGGGTTAGCACAGATCATTTGGTGGCTGGCTGACTAGAAGAGCACTTACCAGTTTGTCCCGCAGTAGCCGCAGGTTGGCATGTAGCCACTGGGCTACCAGTAGAGCAGCTGTGGTAATCTGATTTCGGAGTCAGGTAGAGTCGAACCTCGGGAGATTCATATACAAGGGCAACGTAAAACCAACTGTTTTTAGTGACCTGAAACAAAGATAAAATTACATGATGAGCAAAACGAGCTGTTTCTGATCAAGTTGTTGCTGATCTGCCAAAAAGAAGGACACAAACTCGAAAACATTAAAAACATCCACGTTATATATTTCCAGATCAGTTCATCCGAAACATCCACCATCCTTGTTTGAAAAAAACTAACCCAAACTTCTCACAATGGAAAATCTAAGTGAAATATTACACTCACTAGTTAATTTTTATCAAGATGTCCATCGTCAGCCATCTTGTTTTTGATGCTTTATTCTCAAAAGTTAATCAGACCATTAAATTGCCTAGAGAACCATTGCAGCAAATTTGAATTCGAACCAACCAACGGTTCATAAGATATCGTGCCCACAAGCTTTTTTTACAACCATTTTTTCAAGATGTCCACCGTCAACCAACTTGTTTTTAATGAATTCTTCCCAGATTTTAATCAGATTATCAGAAATACCCAGCGACCAACCACTTCAAATTTAAATGCGTCCAGCAAACAGTGTATTAAATATCGTGCCTACAAGCTTTTTGGGTGGCTATATTTTTTTTAAAAAGTCAGCTCTCTTGTTTTTAATTAATCATTTCCACACGTTTATAAGACCATCAGAAATACCCAGAGACCACAACGTCGAATTTTAATTCAATACAACCAACGGTTCATAATATTTTTTCAAAATGACGTCCGTCAGCCATCTTGTTTTCAATGAATTATTCCGAACAGTCAATCAGATCATCAGAAACACCCAGAGAACCACCCTATAAAATTTTAATGCTATTCATTCAAAAGTTTATGAGATATCGTGCCCACAGGCTATATGGGAAGACATCTTGGACAATGTCCGTTTATCGCTTGGTGTCAAAAGTATATGGGAAGGATTACCGAGTCAAATAAGACATGTCTGTAAAAAATACACAAAGTTGATCAGATATATGATATGACCAATGCAGCGGCGGAATAATGCTAAACACAATGAGCATCCCTAAAGTATCATCGGGGTGCTTAGTTAATCATGGAGAACCAAGGGTAACTATTCACATGATATATATAATACGTGCAAAAACAATGACACAGCAAATCCCAAAAAATGGGTTAAATATTGCTTCAATATTAAATCATCGTGTGCAACCCTGGCCCAAAATAGATTCAATATATCATACATGGCTTGTTTTTTGTGTAATCCAGTTGTTCTAGGCCCATGTGTATCGCTCTGGGATAAATCTTTACAATTTCTACGTTATTGCTTCTGATAATATTTTAATCAACAATGAGTTTATAATTATTTACCATATTGCTGTCTGCTTTCTTAATAACCAATGACCATGGAAATATATTTACGATAGTGGCGTTTGATGATAATTTGCTCAGTTATCAATTTCTACCCATGAACCACGAGATTTAATTCTGGGCTACTGCGTCTAGAATACTGGCACAACATTAGCTCAGCAATGGTCCAAATTTTGGTGTTTGCTGCAATATATATATTTTGCTGTTTTGTGATATTTGATGTGTACCTATCTTCATGCTATATCCATCTTTTTAAATCATCATATCTGTACGTTAATGCTTTTTCATAATATTTTACTCATCAATGGGCATGTGCATATATGTACGATATATTTTTTTCCTGATATTTTGCTTGCACATAGCTTCACGATATTCCCCTCTGGGTTATATTAAACCCACCAATGAGCCTGTGCATATCTCCACCATGTTCCTGCCCTCCACTGGGTCTACAGCTATGGTCGAGATCCCGGCACAGATCGTGTCTCCGCGGATCTCTATAAACATGGATCGTCCTTCATTGTTGCTGCAGTGACTGATCAGGCTGGATACTTTAGCGGCATTATCACCTTCATACTAAAACATAACATATATGTATGTTATATTATTCTGCAAACATAACATTTAGTGTATGTTCTATTATATTGCAAACATAACATTTAGTGTAAGTTCTATTATATTGCAACCATAAAATTCAGTGTATGTTCTATTATCATGATTATATTGCAAACATAACATAAGGCATGTTTTATTATACTGCAAACATAAAATATAAAGTACGTTCTATTATACCGTAAACATAAAATAGGCATATAATCCAGGTTTTATTATACTGTAAATCTAACATAGAAAGTAGATATATTACACTGTAAACATAACAAATTAGGAATTTATATTATACTGCAAACATAACCTAAAATGTATGTTCTATTATACTGCTAACATAAAATATAAAGTACGTTCTGATATACTATAAACATAAAATATAATTTATGTTATGTTATACTACAAACACAACATATAAAGTAGATATATTACATTACAAACATAACAGATCTATTATTCTGCAAACAGAACATACAAAGTATGCTCTATTATACTGGAAACCTCACATATATACAACTATACGTGAGATATGTCATACTACAAATCTAACTTAAACTACTTTATTTTATACTACAAACATATACATTACGTTCTATCATACTACAGACATAATATCTACGACTGTAAAGCTAGTTTATACTACAAACATACCATATATAGCTCTAATGTAGCCATACGTTATCTTATTCTGCAAACATAACATATATACGTCAAGAGAATTTGATAGATTTGTAGATGTAAATGTATTTACAGATTTTAGAATCCATCCTTATTATTTTTTGCGGACTTGAAACAAATAAGGAAGCATTATTTGATGATGCACATATGTACAATGCTGGCTAGAGACAGGACTGTTTATGGTCATAAAAAAGCTTTGTAAAAGCACAGCTTATATTTGAGACATGCAACTACATGCAAAAACGGTGTAAAACTTACTGTGTAGTAGAACCATGTGGCGACGGTCAACTCTTTTTGTCCATGGCCCACGTAGCATACTGTGGAGAAGACCAAGTTCAGGGCATAAGATGTCAGATGGTGGCCATTCTTCATGTGGGGTCGTACTCCTCTGTAAATGCGAAGAAGAGAAGGGTTTTTTCTAAAGTCAATATTTAGGTAACTTTGTAATATATTAACAACAGTGCACTCTCTAAGTGATTATAGAATGATGTACATGGTGGCATGTGATCTCAGTAAGCGATGTGCGTTGATGTAAGTGATAATTGAATGATGTACATGATGGCATGTTATCACAGTATGCGCTGTGCGTTGTGATTATAGAATGATGTACATGATGGCATGGGATCACAGTAAGCACTGTGCGTTGATGTAAGTGATAATTGAATGATGTACATGGTGGCATGTGATCTCAGTAAGCGATGTGCGTTGTGATTATAGAATGATGTACATGATGGCATGTGATCTCAGTAAGCGCTGTGCGTTGATGTAAGTGATTATAGAATGATGTACATGATGGCATGTGATCTCAGTATGCGCTGTGCGTTGATGTAAGTGATTATTGAATAATGTACATTGTGGCATGTGATCACAGTAAGCACTGTGCGTTGATGTAAATGATAATTGAATGATGTACATGTTGGCATGTGATCTCAGTAAGCGCTGTGCATTGATGTAAGTGATTATAGAATAATGTACATTGTGGCATGTGATCTCAGTATGCGCTGTGCGTTGATGTAAGTGATTATAGAATAATGTACATTGTGGCATGTGATCTCAGTAAGCACTGTGCATTGATGTAAGTGATTATAGAATAATGTACATTGTGGCATGTGATCTCAGTATGCGCTGTGCGTTGATGTAAGTGATTATAGAATAATGTACATTGTGGCATGTGATCTCAGTAAGCACTGTGCGTTGATGTAAGTGATTATAGAATAATGTACATGGTGGCATGTGATCTCAGTAAGCGCTGTGCGTTGATGTAAGTGATTATTGAATGATGTACATGGTGGCATGTGATCTCAGTAAGCGCTGTGCGTTGATGTTAGTGATTATAGAATGATGTACATGGTGGCATGGGATCTCAGTAAGCGCTGTACGTTGATGTAAGTGATTATTGAATGATGAACATAGTGGCATGTGATCTCAGTAAGCGCTGTACGTTGATGTAAGTGATTATTGAATGATGTACATGGTGGCATGTGATCTCAGTATGCGCTGTGCGTTGATGTAAGTGATTATTGAATGATGTACATAGTGGCATGTGATCTCAGTAAGCGATGTGCGTTGTGATTATTGAATGATGTACATTGTGGCATGTGATCTCAGTAAGCCCTGTGCGTTGATGTAAGTGATTATTGAATGATGTACATTGTGACATGTGATCTCAGTAAGCGCTGTGCGTTGTGATTATTGAATGATGTACATTGTGGCATGTGATCTCAGTAAGCGATGTGCGTTGTGATTATTGAATGATGTACATGGTGGCATGTGATCACAGTAAGCGCTGTGCGTCGATTTAAGTGATTATAGAATGATGTAAATGATGGCATGTGATCTCAGTAAGCACTGTGCGTTGATGTAAGTGATTATTGAATGATGTACATGGTGGCATGTGACCTCAGTAAGCGATGTGCGTTGTGATTATTGAATGATGTACATGGTGGCATGGGATCTCAGTATGCACTGTGCGTTGATGTTACTGAATATAGAATGATGTACATGGTGGTACGGGATCTCAGTAAGCGTTGTGCGTCGATGTAAGTGAATATTAAATGATGAACATGGTGGCACGGGATCTCAGTATGCGCTGTGCGTTGTGATTATTGAATGATGTACATGGTGGCATGTGATCTCAGTATGCGCTGTGCGTTGTGATTATTGAATGATGTACATGGTGGCATGTGATCTCAATAAGCGTTGTGCGTTGTGGTTATTGAATGATGTACATTATGGCATGTGATCTCAGTGAGCGCTGTGCGTCGATGTAAGTGATTATTGAATGATGTACATGGTGGCATGTGATCTAAGTATGCGCTGTGCGTTGATGTAAGTGATTATTGAATGATGTACATGGTGGCATGGGATCTCAGTTTGCACTGTGCGTTGATGTTACTGATTATTGAATGATGTACATGGTGGCACGGGATCTCAATAAGCGCTGTGCGTTGATGTAAATGATTATTGAATGATGTACATGGTGGCATGTGATCTCAGTAAGTACTGTGCGTTGGTGTAAGTGATTATAGAATAATGTACATTGTGGCATGTGATCTCAGTAAGCGCTGTGCGTTGTGATTATTGAATGATGTACATGGTGGCATGTGATCTCAGTATGCGCTGTGCGTTGTGATTATTGAATGATGTACATGGTGGCATGTGATCTCAGTATGCGCTGTGCGTTGTGATTATTGAATGATGTACATGGTGGCATGTGATCTCAGTATGCGCTGTGCGTTGTGATTATTGAATGATGTACATTGTGGCATGTGATCTCAGTAAGCCCTGTGCGTTGATGTAAGTGATTATAGAATGATGTACATGATGGCATGTGATCTCAGTATGCGCTGTGCGTTGATGTAAATGATTATTGAATAATGTACATTGTGGCATGTGATCACAGTAAGCACTGTGCGTTGATGTAAATGATTATTGAATAATGTACATTGTGGCATGTGATCTCAGTAAGCGCTGTACGTTGATGTGAGTGATTATAGAATGATGAACATGGTGGCATGGGATCTCAGTATGCGCTGTGCGTTGATGTAAGTGATTATTGAATGATGTACATGGTGGCATGTGATCCCAGTAAGCGCTGTACGTTGATGTGAGTGATTATAGAATGATGAACATGGTGGCATGGGATCTCAGTATGCGCTGTGCGTTGATGTAAGTGATTATTGAATGATGTACATGGTGGCATGTGATCTCAGTAAGCGCTGTGCGTTGATGTAAGTGATTATTGAATGATGTACATGGTGGCATGTGATCTCAGTAAGCGCTGTACGTTGATGTAAGTGATTATTGAATGATGTACATGGTGGCATGTGATCTCAGTATGCGCTGTGCGTTGTGATTATTGAATGATGTACATGGTGGCATGTGATCTCAGTATGCGCTGTGCGTTGTGATTATTGAATGATGTACATTGTGGCATGTGATCTCAGTAAGCACTGTGCGTTGATGTAAGTGATTATAGAATGATGTACATGATGGCATGTGATCTCAGTATGCGCTGTGCGTTGATGTAAATGATTATTGAATAATGTACATTGTGGCATGTGATCACAGTAAGCACTGTGCGTTGATGTAAATGATTATTGAATAATGTACATGGTGGCATGTGATCTCAGTAAGCGCTGTGCGTTGATGTGAGTGATTATTGAATGATGTACATGGTGGCATGGGATCTCAGTAAGCGCTGTACGTTGATGTAAGTGATTATTGAATGATGTACATGGTGGCATGTGATCTCAGTAAGCGCTGTACGTTGATGTAAGTGATTATTGAATGATGTACATGGTGGCATGTGATCACAGTAAGCACTGTGCGTTGATGTAAGTGATTATTGAATGATGTACATGGTGGCATGTGATCACAGTAAGCACTGTGCGTTGATGTAAGTGATTATTGAATGATGTACATGGTGGCATGTGATCTCAGTAAGCGCTGTACGTTGATGTAAGTGATTATTGAATGATGTACATGGTGGCATGTGATCTCAGTAAGCGCTGTGCGTTGATGTAAGTGATTATTGAATGATGAACATGGTGGCACGGGATCACAGTAAGCGCTGTACGTTGTGATTATAGAATGATGTACATGGTGGCATGGGATCACAGTGAGCGCTGTACATTGTGATTATAGAATGATGTACATGGTGGCATGGGATCACAGTAAGCGCTGTACGTTGGACCAATGTTGGTTTCATTGCACAGACAGTGGGCCAACATAAAGCTATGCTGGTATGACTAGGCACCAACTTATGTTCCGACACTGACAGTATAAGGGGCTACATTCCTGGATAAATAAGTAAGTAATCATTGCTTAACGTCTAATTTTGACAAAGACAGTAATCTAGTGATTTATAATACGTTAAGAACATTGTACATTAACCAGGTACAAATGTGAGGGTGTTTTGATTGGTCGGTTGATACGGTCGGTTGTTGAGAGTGTTTTCCTACATTTACTGGATTAACGCGATCTAGTTTGATGGTAAATCTCCTCGACTGCTGGTGGCATGGACTTCACTGTTCAATTCAATGCTGCGGCAAAGTGGTCCTTTGCTGAGCTTCGCTAATTTAGAGTCGGATAGTCCCCCAGATCAACAACAGTTTGGGAGAAACTGCATACATTGCAATATTTGACCTAATTTTAAACTATCTATTTCCAGACAGATTCATATTAAATGAGACAATTCTCACTGATCTCACTAATCCACTCACGCACCACTCACTCACCTGAATTTGCCTGCTTTTCCTGATGGTGGTATGTTTCTTCCTGTCAGTGACACCTTTGGCTCCACGTTTTCCACAAATACCGTATTACAGCTCTGATCATCAGTGTTAGAATCAAAGTCCAGCAGAAGCATGCACTTGCAATAGGAAGCTAAGATAATAATAAACACATACAAACCTGATAGTGATAAGTTATGGAATTCAAACTTTCTCACCAGCGGCCTGCAACTTCAAATAGGTGACAATCATCATATTTATTTAGTCTAATGCCAAACGTTTGCAAATCTGCTTAAAATGCATTTTTTTAATCGCTCATTTGATGCAAAGTAGCTTACCAGTTTAGATCTGAAAACTGGCTACTGGCAAGTAAAGCTCGCCGAGGAAGATAAGAAAAGCAGTGTTTATTACTTGACTCATTTGCTTTAACTGATGATTACAAGGACAAATATATGTCAATCAACGGGAGTTGTAAATGTCTTTGTTCGACCCTAGATCCAACCCTCACATTTATCATTGTATTCCAACAGGGAATCAAACTGTTCTGGTTATTCGAAAGCCCTCTTTGACAACTTTGTAACGCCTCATCACTCACTCACTCACTCACTCACTCACTCACTCACTCACTCACTCACTCACTCACTCACTCACTCACTCACTCACTCACTCACTCACTCACTCACTCACTCACTCACTCACTCACTCACTCACTCACTCACTCACTTACTCACTCACTCACTCACTCACATTTACGTTGTTTTTCACATGCACATGTTTCCTCATCAAAGTAGTTATTAGGTCCACAATCCTGCTTAAATTCTCCTGTGCGTCCAAATAGAGAGGGGTTATCTTCATCAGCCTCCCAAGGACAGTCGATATCTGCAAAAAATGGCACTTAAAATCTATGAAATAGTGAATAACATTATTTACTGAAATCAGTTTTTGTAGTTTCGAAATAATATTTGATACACTCAAGTATAATATCTCAAACATAAGATCAGAATATGCTGCATGTACATAATATGACGAAGGAGTTTAGCACTTTAGTTAAAACATTTATATTGACTGTGATATGTAGCGTTATAACTACTGGTAACTCAAATTAAAAAAAAAAAACAATTACATAATCTTTTTAATATAGCATTATTAACAACTGATATTGAATTAATTTGTATCTAATTTATCTGATTTTATACAATGCTTGAGTGCAAATAATAAAAACAAATTATCAATCTATTACTATCGGTGATAATATAATACTTCCCCATAAGATAACAATCCCCATTTCAACAGGGTTGCATAATTGTCTCGAAATTACTCCCACTGCCCACATGTTTCATCCCATATAATCTTGAGCAGCCCTATATTTACTAACACATCGGAACAAGTTACATGCTTTGTTTTGTACAGAGTTGATTAAAAAATTGAGGTGTCCCATTGTTCATGGTTTACCAATGAGTTGTATGATTTTATGCAACAATTAATTGCCATACCCCAATATTTTCTTACTTTACAATTAGTAAGCCTATTGTACGATTGCAGATTTTGTAAGTAAATTTAAAATCGATGTTGTGATTTAACACTAATCCAATATATATATATATATCTTGGAGTAATATCAACCAGAAATTTATCAATTTAAAATATGAAATTTGTAGCATGTGCAGATGTTTGTCTAAGAAGCATAATATTGGTCTTCAGTGTATTTTTCGTCATATTTCATGTCTCTCACTGCTTAAATGTGTTGTCTAGTAGATTGTAGTTAGTGTTCAGTCCTAACTAAAAGAGCGATTTCGTCAGCATATGCAAAGCATGACGCTTAGTAATTCTAAACATGTACACCAGAGACTGATTTTTCTTGCTGTCACTGTCAATGACGTGCATTAAAATATCAACAGCAGCAGTAGAATGTAAAATGACAGCTTCCTTTAACTAATTTTCTACGAAACATAAATATATAAATATAAGATATAACTCTACAGGACATAACCCTGGGCCCGTATTCTCGTACAAGTTACGATATATCGTAGGCTTCTGATTGGCCGAGATGGCCATCTCGACCAATCAGAAGCCTACGATATATCGTAACTTGTATGAGAATACGGGCCCTTGCATAGTTTTTCGTGGTCGTTCATCAGATTGTAAATATGTAGTGAAATAAGCAAATATAAAAGCAACAGTAGCTCGAATTAATACTGCGTAAGATCATAGATACACAGACACAATAAGGTGTATATGGTCCAAATCATTGAGTTGTAAAATGGTCACTAATTAGAGCTACGATGTTACAGATATGTTAATTAATCAAGAAATGTATCGCTTTGTGGATCTAAAAACGATTTTAAATAAAACTCACTTCACAGGTAAATGGAACACATTTGTTAATAAATATTCTGCAAAGAGAGGTGGGCTATTGGTGGTAAAAAGCTAGGTATAAGATCAACCTGTGTTTTAACTCACCCCTTGGATGATTGGATTTCGATTCATCAGTTGCGCATATGTCTCCGTCGGTTATGTCAAATTTCGATTCAAGAAGAACTCCCCATTGTGTCAGGTTAAATGCTCTGCTTATTTCTTTACACTCGTTCGTGGGAAGGTCACTATAATGTTCAGCGGATGGATCAAAGCAGAAGTGTAGCTGAAAGTCCAATTTTCCTTGAATATCTCCGTCTGAAAAAAATAACATGATATTTTTAAGATTAACAAACATGAAACATCGGTAGCACACAAACACAATTTATTTTATCGGCGGAGATGTACTGATTTGGACGTTTAAATTCAAAGAACATTAAACAAAAACATTATTTAAAATATGATCAGATAACTAATATGCTGATATAAATGGACTGTAGTAACATCGCAGAAAATCATGATTTTCTTGTGATTCCACCTAAACCATTAGTGCACTCTATATTAGCTTCCACTGTACTATGTGCATTCTCAGTGGGATCGGAGTAGCTGTTGAACTACGCTCGCACTATACAACCCGATCTGAAAGTGAGCTTGTTATGCTTGTATAACTGAAAAAGTAAAATCAGCTGTATTAACTTCTCTGAAAACAAATTGGTGACTCAATAGCAACTGTCTAGGTCGAGGTATGATCGCCAAGACAAACTTTTGTTTTGGACACACACACAATAAGCACAAAGGCTAGGTGTTCTGACTTGAGCTAGACAGTTGCTGGGATTAACCAGTGCTTTAATCGAACCAGTACTGTAACTCATGTCCAATAAATTATAGCCAGTATGCCATTGCTAAGTCTTGCCTTTCTTTGCATAGATCTGTTGGATACGCAATTACAATACTGTAGATCTGGTAATTTTGCGTGTTCAAATTTTCGCGAATTTGTGGTTTTGAAACTTTTTACCAAGTCTGGAATTCACAAATTATCGATTTCGATAATATCACTCATAATAATTATTTTTGTGAGATTCTTAAATTCACGAATCTCTCATCCTCACCAAATTCGCGAAAATTAGAACCTCACGAATATTACCAGATCTACAGTATTGTTAGTTTTAGTTGTTAATTATTGTTAATAACATCCCACGTCTATGACCCACATAAGCCTGCAGAAGGTTTGGTAGAAATGCAGCTGACAACAGCAAAAATATAAATAATTGGTTATTAATAAAGCGGATAAAAAACCTAATTATTTTTCTGACATTGAGCAGCTGTGTTCAACTATTCAATGGATACATTGATAAAACACAGAACAGTGTCGAAACTCAGTGATAGTCGATAGTTGAATTGAAATTGCTGGAAGAACATTATTGTCTGTGGTGTCACTATGTATTGAGAACAATGTTTAGGTCTGTGAGTGTATAGCGTATTACCCAAGGATAATATAAGGGTCCCGGGTGAGGGTAGGCTGGTGTGAGACGGATACTAGCGGCCTGAGTCAATCTTAAGAAATAAGCCAATGTCCATATCATTATATTAGTATTGTGTATCAAGATATAGTATTATAAAATATTATTACTAGAAAAACATTATTTTAATATTCAGCTCAATATTTAGTGCTTAAAGGTGAACTAAAATAATGTAGTTTCGATTCTCTGAACACAGAATTTTTTGTAAACAGGTAAATTCTGAATCACAATTTACATATTCACAGAAAATTTATTTGCATGCAGTCAGAGAGAATAAATTACATGATTGTTATTCTATTATAATTATGCTCGTACATGTTCCATCCGCTGTGGTGCGTATAGATGCACATTCATTGCCTAGAGGACATTCCACAAGAGATGGATCAGAACAAGACGGCGGCTTCACTCCACCGAATATCATATCCACTATGGCGTCAAAGATCGGAGGGTCCTCACTACCCTCTGTTTTGTTACTCTGCAGTATCTCTATGTCCAAGCAGTTATAACAGAGCACATCTACAACCAAAAAATTGACAAGCTGATTTGCATACCAGGCCAGAAAAAAGTAAACCTTCCTCATGACTTATCAGTAGCTGAAAATTCGAAACAAACATATTTTTAATGTCGGCATAATTCTTCTATCATTTTATAAGGGTTTTTTAAAATTTAGCAATCATATTTTAAAATGTCTAAAGACCTTTGAATTTTGTTTGAATGAAGATAATCACCAATGGTTGTGACCTCGTGAATTATCCATGTGTACTTGTTTTATTATTGTATCTAATTTCTGACAAATAGGCAATGCGCCTGTTTTTGTGCAGATGGGCCACAAATGTGCACAAAGTGCCCTAAAGATTGATCCATAACTATATGCAGAGTAATGCTTGAAAGTTGGTCAGACAACACAATGCATCAAAAATAACTATGTATACCTAGAGTTAACAATGCTGAAAATAATAGACAGATAGAAAAACTGGAAAACAATAAATTATACAACATCGCCCTGAGATTCTTGTTGAGGCACTGTGGTCACAGGCATGCGATCTGCCTGTGTATTTAACTCACCATTTGGATGATTGGATTTCGATTCATCTGCTGCACATATGTCTCCGTCGGTTGTGTCAAACTTAGATTCAAGAAGATTTCCCCATTGCTCCAGGTCGAATGCTTTGCTTATTTTTTTACACTCATTCGTGGGAACGTCCTTGAATCTCTCTGCGGTCGGATCAAAGCAGAAGTGTAGTTTAAATTCCAATTCTCCCTGAAAATTTCCGTCTGAAAAAAAATGATGTGATATTTCTAAGATAAATAAACATGAAATATTGGCTTGATGTCGGTTTACTGTTTACTGTTGGGTAAGTGTTGTAGACGGTCAACCAACCATCAAAACAGCATTGGCTCAACATATTGTATTTTTTGCAGACACAGCTCACTCTAGATTAAAGAACAATTCAACTGCAAAACGGGCAAGCGTGGGACGGTCACATGTAGGCCTACAGTAGCCTATGGAGTACAGGTTGACGGCATTAATATCAGCAACTAAACTGATTACATGATACTACTTAAACGAGAAACTGACCCAATGCTGTTTTAATGTTAGACCAAACCTTGAACCTTAAACCAACATTGGCGGAGTGTACAATGGTTGAGGGAAAAAAGTCCTGTCAATACATTGCATGGTGTCTGCTGTTTCGCACTAAGAGCCAGGGCTAACTAAGGCCTTTGAGCTTTGGTATAATTATCAACTCATAGATGTATGGCCTTGCTATGATTTGGGAACTTGCTCTTAATGCGGTGTTGGGTATGAAACGCATATTTTAGTATTATCATGATATAGGGCCTAGGCCTACCCATGGCCAGTACTGCATTCTGGGGGACCAATGTCCTGCACGTTTTAACAGTTTACCAGACCTTTAAGCACAAGACCACAAAATGTTATTAGCCTAATTCTACAGGTTTGACATCACAGAAAATAACGTTTATCTGGCGAAGCCAGATGCAATATTATTAGTTGCAACCAATAATTATTTCTAATATGACCCATGTCTACGGCACAAATAGCCCTACATAAAGTTTGGTATTATAAATGCAGGTCACAGCAGACACAAATGTAGGCTAATGCCATTTTCTTAGTAACTGTTCATCGATAATTCTAAAAAAAAAAACTTGATTGTTTTAGGTTATTTAAATCACCAAGGTAAAACTGGTAGTACTTTGTTGATTTTTTTTACATTAATTTGCTGTGTTCAGCTCCTCAATGGATGCACTGAGAAAGCACACAACGCAGTCATTCCAATTAAATTAGTGTTTGTGATGTCACTGTGTATTCCAAGAGCTCATAGCAGTCATGGATGAGCATAGGCTGGTGTGACATGGGTATTAGGTGACCTAATTAATCTTAAACAGCATACCACTGTCCAAATCAAAATATAGTATTATGAACTCGATTGGTATTTTTTATTACTAAGCTTCACACTTAGTGCTTGCTGGAGAACTACAATAATGTAGTTTTGATTATCTGAGTGTATGCAAATAGATGTTCTTTGAATAAGTAAGGTGTAATCACGATTATATGTTTGCAGAAATCCATTTACATGCTTTCAGAAGATAAAAAAACTACATAGTTGTGGTTATAATTAATTGCTCGTACATGTTCCATCTGCTGTGGTGTGTATTGATCCGCATTCATTGCCTAGAGGACATTCCACAAGAGATGGATCGGAACAAGATGGAGGTTTCACTCCACCGAACATCACATCCACTATGGCATCGAAGATCGGCAGGTCCGCACCACCCTCTGTTTTGTTACTCTGCAGTATCTCTATGTCCAAGCAGTTATAACAGAGCACATCTACAGACACAATAAAAACATGCTTACCGTATGTGTATACTTGGCCAGAAAAAGAAACCTATCCTCTAACTTTTCATAACTTTTTGAAACTGTGAAATCCAAAGGAAGCATATTTTAAATGCTGGCCTTATCTGCATAACTTTTTGAAACTGTGAAATCCAAAGGAAGCATATTTTAAATGCTGGCCTTATCTGCATAATTGACTATCATATGAGGAGTATTTCAAACATAAGATGTGAGAAAAATTGTGGACAACATACCACATGAGTTCGGATATTAGTCACAAAAGGAACATTAAAATAGCAGCAGTGTAACCCTTTTAGTCAGAAGGCCTGTTTGTGAGAAGGCCCATTAGTGTGAAGCCCCATTATTTTGTTCTATTTGTGTTTTATTTGATCGAATAATATATATGAAAAATGATATGCATTCAAAAAATACATATTTAAAATCAAATCAACTATATTGTTGGTTTAATGGAATTAATTAGAATTAGTTTTTGCTCCTTTTTAACATTCGTATTTTAAAAATTCATAATTTTGGTTTGAATAAATATTATGATAAACTTCTATATGGCTTAATCCTCGGTGATCTCCGTATAGAGCAGAGACAAATATAATTTTAATCAGGCACATATTCCCTAAACCAATTGCGTTAGTCGTCTCAGCCAAATGGACCAACCCGGGAATAGCCAGACCCTAATTTCTTCCAGAAATTAATTTGTGTTTTTGGAGAGCAAATTTTATTACAAAGTCTAGGTGGTGAAACAGAAAAAAAAACACTGGTACCTACGGAAGCTCTGACATGCAGCCGATCTA
>OZ024914.1:7350234-7414536 GCA_964017125.1 Flabesymbios commensalis | reverse complement strand
CGGAACAAGATGGAGGTTTCACTCCACCGAACATCACATCCACTATGGCATCGAAGATCGGCAGGTCCGCACCACCCTCTGTCTTGTTACTCTGCAGTATCTCTATGTCCAGGCAGTTATAACAGAGCAAATCTACAAACACAATAAAAACATGCTTACCGTATGTTTAAACTTGGCCAGAAAAAAAACCCATCTTATAACTTTTTATAACTTTTTGAAACTGTGAAATCCAAAGGAAGCATATTTTAAATGTTGGCCTTATCTGCATAATTATTTTGACCATCATATGAGGAGTATTTCAAACATAAGATGTGAGAAAAATTGTGGATAACATACCACATGAGTTTGGATATTAGTCACAAAAGGAACATCAAAATAGCAGCAGTGCCACCCTTCTAGTCAGAAGGTCTGTTTGTGAGAAGGCCAATTAGTGTGAAGCCCCATTATTTTGTTCTATTTATGTTTTATTTGATCGATTAATATATATGAAAAATTATATGCATTCAAAAAATACATATTTAAAATCAAATCAACTATATTGTTTGTTTAATGGAATTAATTAGAATTAGTTTTTGCTCCTTTTTAACATACGTATTTTAAAAATTCATAATTTTGGTTTGAATAAATATAATGATAAACTTCTATATGGCTTAATCCTCGGTGATCTGCTACAGAGCAGAGACAAATATAATTTTAATCAGGCACATATTCCCTTAACCAATTGCGTTAGTCGTCTCAGCCAAATGGACCACCAACCCCGGAATAGCCAGACCCTAATTTCTTCCAGAAATTAATTTGTGTTTTTTGGAGAGCAAATTTTATTGCAAAGTCTAGGTGTGAAACAGAAGAAAAACACTGGTGCCTACGGAAGCTCTGACATGCAGCCGATCTAGATCACTGTAGTGGAGTGACCATGTCTTTAATGATGGCTCATGCTTGTTTGACACATCATGTCAAACAAGCATGAGCCATCATGTATGTATATATAAGCCTAGTATATATATATATATATATATATATATATATATATATATATATATATATATATATATATATATATATATACCAGGCTTATATATACATACATAATAAAGTATGGGACGTTTTCTAGCATAAACTCTATACAAAATAAAACATGTAAATTATGTGGTGGTAAATATGCGGTTGCACAAAGTGATTTGGGACGGAAAACGCCATTACATAGGAAATGCGACTTTGTCTTAAGGCTAAGTCACGTTTGACACTTTAGCCGCCAAATTATTCAATTTGAATTTTCACTTGAAGTTGTGTCTCGCTGACGCGATCCACAACTTCAAGTGAGTGAAAATTATTCAGATTTGACAAAATGGAGGTCAACTCTTAAATGCAAACCTTGCTTGTTGATGTTACATTTTATCTTTAACATGTTTAAAATGTGGTGCTGATAATGAATGAAAACCCGAATATATGCGACACCAGCGGTCAAAGGGACTGGCCCAGGCTAAAATCATAAAAAAATCGGTGATTCTATTTTTGCTTCTTAATATGACCATATGATGTAAACATGTCCATAGACTAGAACTGCAAAAGTTTTTAAATTTTTCTGCTGCGCATTCACCCGTTAGACTAGATATAGAGACGAAATTCCCGTATTTCTAATTTTTGACACGGTTGTCAATATCAATTAGAAATTAGGAATTTGGTCACTATATCTAGCCTAACTGGTGAATGCGCAGCACAAAAGTAAAAAACTTTTGCAGTTCTAGGCTATGGGCATGGTCATATTAAGAAGCCAAAATAAAATCACCGATTATTTGATGATTTTAGCCTGAACCAGTCCATGTAACCCTTTAAGTCCTCACGATGCATTAAAGCATCATTTTAAATCCCTGAAAACAGACTTTATTTTCCTACAACTAAGGGTTTTAGAAAGAAAATTTCCATGAAACTACTTAACAAATACATGGCAATTTTTTTCAATTTTTCACCCATTTCAAGTCATCTTCATCCATTGCAAGTCGAGAATTGCGACAGCAAATCGCGGCTTGTAGTGGATGAAGATGACAATGTAAAGTCAGGCTTGAAAGGGTTAGAGGGTTAATGAGGAGGTCCGATACACTCATTAATAAAAATAATGTATATATGGTCTGGATAAAGGAGTTGTAAAGCGATCACCTATTTGAACTACAAGGACACAAGTAGGTCAATGAACCTCGAAATGTATCGCTTCGTGGACCTGAAAAGCATTTCAACTAAAAGGTACTATGTTCTTTACAAATAAATGGAATAAATTTGCTAATAAAGATTCTGCCAAAATGGGTATCGTTGGAAATAAACTCCCTACATATAACAAACTTAAACTAAGGCTTGAGACATAACTATACGATGCAACAATATTTTTTAAAGCTAGACACTGACAAACTAAACTTACTTTGGTCTCGATTATGACACATGATCAAGCTAAGGATTTGTGCACCTCTGAGTATTATTGATTGATTGATTGATTGATTGATTGATTGATTGATTGATTGATTGATTGATTAATTGATTGATTGATTGATTGATTGATTGATTGATTGATTGATTGATTGATTTTTATAAGATCCACCTGTGTTTTTAACTCACCCTTTGGATTATTGGATTCCGATTGATCTGTTGCACATATGTCTCCGTCGGTTTCGTTAAACTCGGATCCAAGAAGCACTCCCCATTTTTGTAGGTCAAATGCTTCGCTTATTTCTTTACACTCGTTCGTGGGAAGGTCACTATAATGGTCCGCGGCTGGATCAAAGCAGAAGTGTAGATTGAAGTCTAATTTTCCTTGAATATTTCCATCTGAAGAAAAATGACGTGCCATTTCTAAGATTATTACACATGAAACATTGGGTTAATGCTGTTTTACTGTCAGGTCAGCGTTGCAGACAGTCGACTAACTAACAACAAAACAGCATTGGCACAACAAATCATGTTTTGTGGAGACATGGCCCACTGTAGCTTAAGCACACGACCTTAATACTAGACGAAAACAATATGCAGGTTTAAATGGTCTGCAATAAAATCGCAGAAAATGCAGTTTTAACCAGCGATCCCTTTAATCATTAGTGCTCTCTGAATTAGTTTCCTCTGCGCTTTATGCCATCTGTGTGTGTTGATTTACGCTCGTACTATAGGCCTACAATTCGATCAGAAATGTACTGTTATACTTGTATTATTGCAAAACAGGATAGTAGGGGTAGTAGAGTTAAGTTTAGTGACAACGAATTTGTGACCCAGTGGCAACTGTCCCAAAAGAGACAGAGTCCTTCCTTTTGGACACACACAACATCAGACAAAGGCTCATTGTTCTGACCTTATGGACGGGGATCGATTTTAGTCGTCAGAATCTGACATCTGTAGACGTCAGATTATCACGTCAAAAGTCGATCCCCACACTCCAAGAGTAAAAATATTTATAATGGCCGTATACCCCATAACATAGGTATTCAAATGAATCAGAAAAAGGTAACTGAAACATTTATGATGGTTTGAAATTGAAAAAACACCTTTGTTCTCCAAGGTTTTCATTTAAAAATTCAGCGCTTTAAGGGTTGAGTAGAGAGTTGCCGTCATAGTTAAGTTTTTCCTTTCTTTACATAGACATTTTGGATAATAAAATTGCAAATGTGTTCGATTTGGCTTTTTTAAATCTTAAAAAAAAAACAATATTGTGGCACTTTCTTGACTTTTTTTTATTGAATAGCTGTGTTCAGTTATTCAATGGATCGCAGGAAGAATACTATTGTCTGTTATGTCACTAAGTATTAAATAAAAATCAGGGAGCCCATAGCGATCCCTGCTAAGAGTAGGCTGGTGTAACACTGCTATAAGTTCAGGAGTATACAGCAGAATGAGCGTAGGCTGATGCGACAGTGGTATTAATCCGGGAGCATATATCGGTCCCGGATAAGCATAGGATGGTGTGAGGGGGGTATGACCCCGGGAGCACATAGTGGTCCAGGATAAGCATAAACTGGTGTGACAAGGGTGTTAAAATGACACCATCAGGCCAAAAATCTTCCAAAAGCCAAAATTGTATTTCCGCTTCTTGATATGTCCGTAATATGTGTATATGCTCATAGACAAGTATTTTGAAAATATTTTAAATTTATATTGCTGTGGCAACGTAACAAGCGTGCTGAAAATCCCATTTATCTATTTTTCCCGTATTTCTTATTTTGGACAAACAAGTCCAAAATTATATTTCGTCTCTTTTCCTCGCTTAACTGGTAAATGCGCAACACAATTTTTTTCAAAAACTTATGCAATTCTAGTCTATAGCCATGTTGACATATCATAGACATATTTAGGAGCCAAAATCAAAATGATGATTTTGACCTGATTGTGTTTCTTTAACCCAGGATCATATAGCGTCCAGGCGTAGGCTGGTGCGACAGGGGTATCACCCTGGGAGCACATAGCGGTCCAGGATGAGCGTAGGCTGGTGGGACCGGGGTATTAACTGACCGAATTAGTCTTAAACGGCAAGCCACTGTCCATATCAGAATATAATATTATGAAATATTATTCCCACACAATTGACTTGTTGTTATTCTAATATCACGGGTAACACATAGTGCCTGCTGGTAAACTACAATCATGTAGTTTTGATTCTCCATGAGTAGCTCATGGTTTTACCATGCACATGTAAGAGCATGTATATAAGGTTGCGCAAATTTGGTTGTGTTATGTAAAACTCGCAACTTAAATACAGATCTCTCCCTAAAACTTCTGAAGCCTTCCCAAAAATTAGATACTCGCGAAAGTATTTTTTTAGTAATGGCGGTACTAATTTTGATTTTTATGGTTCTTATATTATTAGGAAGTTGGTTTTATTTTATCTGTTACATGCACTCAGGGAATTAAAATTACATGATTGTATTTCTATAATATAACGCTCTTACATGTTCCATCTGCTGTGGTGTGTATAGATGCGCATTCATTGCCAAGAGGACATTCCACAAGAGACGGCTCAGAACAAGATGGCGGCTTCACTCCACCGAACATCACATCCACTATGGCGTCGAAGATCGGAGGGTCCTCACTACCCTCTGTCTTGTTACTCTGCAGTATCTCTATGTCCAAGCAGTTATAACAGAGCAAACCTACAACCAAAAGAATGATATGCTTATGAGGTATACCTCGCCAAAAAAAAGCCTCCCTCATGACTTATTAGTTGTTGACAAATCGGAAGCAAGCATTATTTAATTGTTGGCCTTAGCTGCCTAATGATTCGGATCATTTTATGAGAATTCCAAAGTTAACAGAAATTAATTGCAAAGTCTGCTGCAACAGGAAAAAACTTTTGACTGCCAAACCTCATTTGAATTTTCTTACTTAAGCTCTTCACCAAATTAAAGCATGTAGGTTATTTCTAGGTGGTGATAAATATGCTGCTGCTCAAAATTATTTAAAATGGAAAACGTCATTACATAGGCAATAAGGCTTTTTTGATTGCCAAAACTACGTTTAGTGCAGATACCCGATACATTAATGATCTGAATGAATGAGTTCTTCACTGATAAATGGAACAACGATTTTTAACAAAGATTCCACAAAAAAGTTATTGTTGGTAATAAACTGCTCACATATAAATTTTAAAAGTTATGAGACATAACTATATGAGACATAACCATATAAGTTATGAGATATATATATATGAGACATAACCATCAAAGTTATGAGACATAACTATATGAGTTGAAAAACATTTTAAAAAGCTAGGCATGAGATCTCCTGTGTTTTAACTCACCCTTCGGACGATTGGATTTTGATTGATCAGTTGCGCATATGTCTCCGTTGGTTTTGTCAACCTTAGATTTTAGGAGAACTCCCCATTCATCCAGGTCAAATGCTTCGCTTATTTCTTTACATTCGTTCGTGGGAAGGTCACGAAATATTTCCGCGGTTGGATCAAAGCAGAAGTGTAGTTTAAAATCTAATTCTCCTTGAATATTTCCGTCTGAAATAAATGGCGTTATATATCTAAGAATAAGACACTTGAAACATTTTGTTAATATTAGTTTCTTGTTGGCTCAATGTCGCAGACGGTCGACTTACCAACATCAAAACAGTTAACAAATATGCAGATTTAAATGGACTGTAGTAACATTGCAGAAAATAACGTTTTTCCTAAGAGCCCGCTTTGAGCATTATTATGCAATAAATTAGCTTCCACTGCACTACGTGCATTCTCAGTGGGTCGGAGTACTTCTTGAACTACACTCGCACTATTCAACACGATCTGAAGTGTGTTTTTTTAAGATTGTAGTATTGCAATGTACAGTAACCAGAGGTAATTTCTTTGAGACGAATTGGTGACTCAGTGTCAATTGTATGGGACTAGATGGGGTTGCCAATATCTACCTTTGTTTTGGGCTATATTAGTGAAGGCTCGGTGTTCTACTTGAGGTAGAAAGTTGTAGGGATTGGACCAGTGCTTCAATCGGATGAGTGTAGACTGGTGTGAAAGGGGTATAAACCTGGAAAGCATAGTGATCCAGGATGAGGGTAGGCCAGTCTGAGAGGAGTATTAACCCCAGGGCTCCCACACCCCCCTAGACAACCCCACCCCCCCCCCCCCCCCCCCACACACACACACACACCAGAGTAATGAGTATCCCATGGCTACGGCCCTGAACCCGGTCATAAACAACAAGCCATTTTCCATATCAAAATATACAATTATGAAATATTGTTACCAGAAAATCCCCTTTCTACGAATTTTGTATTAAGCTTGACATTCAGTGCCTGTTGATGACCTACAAGTATTTAGTTTATATTATCTGTTATCATTGGAAAAAGATAAGGTAAAAAGGGTAAATTGTAAATCACAATCTACATGGAAGTCAATTTACATGCTGTCAGTGAATCAAAACTACATGACTGTATTTCTATAATATAACGCTCATACATGTTCCATTTGCTGTGGTGCGTATAGATGCACATTCATTGCCTAGAGGACATTCCACAAGAGATGGATCAGAACAAGATGGCGGCTTCACTCCACCAAACATCATATCCACTATGGCGTCAAAGATCGGAGGGTCCTCACTACCCTCTGTTTTGTTTGTCTGTAGTATCTCTATGTCCAAACAGCTATAACAGAGCACATCTACAACCAAGAAAATAATGTTATTTTATTTATTCCTGACCAGAAAAAAGAAAAATAACCCTCTCTCATGACCTCATAGTCGCTGTGAAATCCGAAACAAGCATATTTTTATATCAGCTTTATCTGCATAATCATTGCATGAGGATTAGCTATGAAATAAGCTATGAAAAATAATATAGATAACACCCACAGGAGTTTAATAAATACATTTGGGATGCTCGTCATAAAAATGTCAAGTCACGGACATATAGCAGTGGTGCCACACTTTTAGCAGAAAGACCGTTAGTCAGGAAGCATATCATTGAAACTTAGAAGACCTATTTTCCTATTTCTGTTTGCCCTAATAAATCGATGAATGTTATTTCAAATAGCATCTTGAAAATTATTTCTCCTCTTTAATAACAATGGTCATTAAAATAGATAATTTTGTCCACTAAAGGGTGTGGCCTTTTAAATTATGCATGTTTACTCTTTAAATTGTTGTAATATTTCATTTGCTGAACAAAAATAAGGATAGGTATTGTAGCGGTTCAATGATGGTCAGTCGAACACCAACAATAAAAAAATTTATTAAAAATAATTGCCACATTAATAGCTTGCCAATATAGATATAATACAGAAAACGCTGATGACTAATGTTGCATAATATTCAGAAGTGAAAACAAAATATCTGATGACTGAAAACATATAAAGGCATACAAGTATAAAGTCAGAGACCAGTGCGATTTAAATAATACCGGATGAAAGTTGCAAATTAAAAACAAAATATATATAATTGTAATGTGTATTTTTTTGTTTTTCGCATCACTCACATGCTGCTACTGGATGGATCGCCAATCCAAATACAAAAAGGATACTCTTTAAGCATTTTCGAACTTTTTTTTCAAATTTAGATAATTTTAACTAAATCATTAAATTAGGCCTATATCAATAATACTTATATTTAATTACTTTAAATCAGTTTGAATCTTTACATTTATCCGCATACAAGGGCGACAGTGGCTCGAATTAATACTGCGGAAGATCATAAGCAGACTGGAAAACATGCAAACAGGACCGTAATACATTGTACAGCATTGTCTGAAGACTCGTTGAGGCACTGTGGTCGCTGGGCATGAGATACACATGTGTTTTAACTCACCCTCTGGATGATTGGATTTTGATTGATTAGTTGCGCATATATCTCCGTCGGTTTCGGTAAACTTAGATTTTAGAAGAACTCCCCATTCATCCAGGTCAAATGCTCCGCTTATTTCTTTACATTCGTTCGTGGGAAGGACACCAAATATTTCCGCGGTTGGATCAAAGCAGAAGTGTAGATTGAAGTCTAATTTTCCTTGAATATCTCCGTCTGCAAAAATAGGGTGATATTTCTAAGAATAATAAACATTAATCGTTTGTTAAATGTTGGTTTACTGTTGGGTTACTGTCATAGACGGTCAGCCAAACAACATCAAGACAGCATTGGCTCAACATACCGTGTGGCTTGTGCACTCGACCACAAAATGGTATTTATTCAATTATACAAATTTGGCCAATTACAATTTAAATATTGTTAGATGACAATAATATTTAAAATATGATCAATTAACAAATATGCATATTTGAATAGACTGCAATGGCATCGCAGAATTTTATTTTCCTGTGATCCCACTTAATTATGAAGACACTTGAAACATTTTGTTAATATTAGTTTCTTGTTGGCTCAATGTCGCAGACGGTCGACTTACCAACATCAAAACAGTTAACAAATATGCAGATTTAAATGGACTGTAGTAACATTGCAGAAAATAACGTTTCTCCTAAGATCCCGCTTTGAGCATTATTATGCAATAAATTAGCGTCCACTGCATTACGTGCATTCTCAGTGGGTCGGAGTACCTACACCTTGAACTACACTCGCACTATTCAACTCGATCTGAAGTGTGTTTTTTTAAGATTGTAGTATTGCAATGTACAGTAACCAGAGGTAATTTCTTTGAGACGAATTGGTGACTCAGTGTCAATTGTATGGGACTAGATGGGGTTGCCAATATCTACCTTTGTTTTGGGCTATATTAGTGAAGGCTCGGTGCTCTACTTGAGGTAGAAAGTTGTAGGGATTGGACCAGTGCTTCAATCGGATGAGTGTAGACTGGTGTGAAAGGGGTATAAACCTGGAAAGCATAGCAATCCAGGATGAGGGTAGGCCAGTCTGAGAGGAGTATTACCCCAGGGCCCCCACACCCCCCTAGACAACCCCACCCCCCACACACCAGAGTAATGAGTATCCCGTGGCTACGGCCCTGAGCCCTGTCCAGGATGCGTGCAGATTGGTGCAACAGGGCTACTAACTGACTGAATAAATCTTAAACAACAAGCCACTTTCCATAGCAAAATATACACTTATGAAATATTGTTACCAGAAAATCCCCTTTCAACCATTTTTTTATTAAGCTTGACATTCAGTGCCTGTTGATGAGCTACACTTTTTCAGTTTATATTATCTGTTATCATTGAAAAAAGATATGGTAAAAAAGTTAAATTGTAAATCACAATCTACATGTTTGCAGGAAATCAATTTACATGCTCTCAGTGAATCAAAACTACATGACTGTATTTCTATAATATAACGCTCATACATATTCCATTTGCTGTGGTGCGTATAGATGCACATTCATTGCCTAGAGGACATTCCACAAGAGATGGATCAGAACAAGATGGCGGCTTCACTCCACCGAACATCACATCCACTATGGCGTCAAAGATCGGAGGGTCCTCACTACCCTCTGTTTTGTTTGTCTGTAGTATCTCTATGTCCAAACAGCTATAACAGAGCAAATCTACAACCAAGAAAATAATGTTATTTTATTTATTCCTGACCAGAAAAAAGAAAAATAACCCTCTCTCATGACCTCATAGTCGCTGTGAAATCCGAAACAAGCATATTTTTATATCAGCTTTATCTGCATAATCATTGCATGAGGATTAGCTATGAAATAAGCTATGAAAAATAATATAGAAAACACCCACAGGAGTTTAATAAATACATTTGGGATGCTCGTCATAAAAATGTCAAGTCACGGACATATAGCAGTGGTGCCACACTTTTAGCAGAAAGACCGTTAGTCAGGAAGCATATCATTGAAACTTAGAAGACCTATTTTCCTATTTCTGTTTGCCCTAATAAATCGATGAATGTTATTTCAAATAGCATCTTGAAAATTATTTCTCCTCTTTAATAACAATGGTCATTAAAATAGATAATTTTGTCCACTAAAGGGTGTGGCCTTTTAAATTATGCATGTTTACTCTTTAAATTGTTGTAATATTTCATTTGCTGAACAAAAATAAGGATAGGTATTGTAGCGGTTCAATGATGGTCAGTCGAACACCAACAATAAAAAAATTTATTAAAAATAATTGCCACATTAATAGCTTGCCAATATAGATATAATACAGAAAACGCTGATGACTAATGTTGCATAATATTCAGAAGTGAAAACAAAATATCTGATGACTGAAAACATATAAAGGCATACAAGTATAAAGTCAGAGACCAGTGCGATTTAAATAATACCGGATGAAAGTTGCAAATTAAAAACAAAATATATATAATTGTAATGTGTATTTTTTTGTTTTTCGCATCACTCACATGCTGCTACTGGATGGATCGCCAATCCAAATACAAAAAGGATACTCTTTAAGCATTTTCGAACTTTTTTTTCAAATTTAGATAATTTTAACTAAATCATTAAATTAGGCCTATATCAATAATACTTATATTTAATTACTTTAAATCAGTTTGAATCTTTACATTTATCCGCATACAAGGGCGACAGTGGCTCGAATTAATACTGCGGAAGATCATAAGCAGACTGGAAAACATGCAAACAGGACCGTAATACATTGTACAGCATTGTCTGAAGACTCGTTGAGGCACTGTGGTCGCTGGGCATGAGATACACATGTGTTTTAACTCACCCTCTGGATGATTGGATTTTGATTGATTAGTTGCGCATATATCTCCGTCGGTTTCGGTAAACTTAGATTTTAGAAGAACTCCCCATTCATCCAGGTCAAATGCTCCGCTTATTTCTTTACATTCGTTCGTGGGAAGGACACCAAATATTTCCGCGGTTGGATCAAAGCAGAAGTGTAGATTGAAGTCTAATTTTCCTTGAATATCTCCGTCTGCAAAAATAGGGTGATATTTCTAAGAATAATAAACATTAATCGTTTGTTAAATGTTGGTTTACTGTTGGGTTACTGTCATAGACGGTCAGCCAAACAACATCAAGACAGCATTGGCTCAACATACCGTGTGGCTTGTGCACTCGACCACAAAATGGTATTTATTCAATTATACAAATTTGGCCAATTACAATTTAAATATTGTTAGATGACAATAATATTTAAAATATGATCAATTAACAAATATGCATATTTGAATAGACTGCAATGGCATCGCAGAATTTTATTTTCCTGTGATCCCACTTAATTATGAAGACACTTGAAACATTTTGTTAATATTAGTTTCTTGTTGGCTCAATGTCGCAGACGGTCGACTTACCAACATCAAAACAGTTAACAAATATGCAGATTTAAATGGACTGTAGTAACATTGCAGAAAATAACGTTTCTCCTAAGATCCCGCTTTGAGCATTATTATGCAATAAATTAGCGTCCACTGCATTACGTGCATTCTCAGTGGGTCGGAGTACCTACACCTTGAACTACACTCGCACTATTCAACTCGATCTGAAGTGTGTTTTTTTAAGATTGTAGTATTGCAATGTACAGTAACCAGAGGTAATTTCTTTGAGACGAATTGGTGACTCAGTGTCAATTGTATGGGACTAGATGGGGTTGCCAATATCTACCTTTGTTTTGGGCTATATTAGTGAAGGCTCGGTGCTCTACTTGAGGTAGAAAGTTGTAGGGATTGGACCAGTGCTTCAATCGGATGAGTGTAGACTGGTGTGAAAGGGGTATAAACCTGGAAAGCATAGCAATCCAGGATGAGGGTAGGCCAGTCTGAGAGGAGTATTACCCCAGGGCCCCCACACCCCCCTAGACCACCCCACCCCCCACACACCAGAGTAATGAGTATCCCGTGGCTACGGCCCTGAGCCCTGTCCAGGATGCGTGCAGATTGGTGCAACAGGGCTACTAACTGACTGAATAAATCTTAAACAACAAGCCACTTTCCATAGCAAAATATACACTTATGAAATATTGTTACCAGAAAATCCCCTTTCAACCATTTTTTTATTAAGCTTGACATTCAGTGCCTGTTGATGAGCTACACTTTTTCAGTTTATATTATCTGTTATCATTGAAAAAAGATATGGTAAAAAAGTTAAATTGTAAATCACAATCTACATGTTTGCAGGAAATCAATTTACATGCTCTCAGTGAATCAAAACTACATGACTGTATTTCTATAATATAACGCTCATACATATTCCATTTGCTGTGGTGCGTATAGATGCACATTCATTGCCTAGAGGACATTCCACAAGAGATGGATCAGAACAAGATGGCGGCTTCACTCCACCGAACATCACATCCACTATGGCGTCAAAGATCGGAGGGTCCTCACTACCCTCTGTTTTGTTTGTCTGTAGTATCTCTATGTCCAAACAGCTATAACAGAGCAAATCTACAACCAAGAAAATAATGTTATTTTATTTATTCCTGACCGGAAAAAAGAAAAATAACCCTCTCTCATGACCTCATAGTCGCTGTGAAATCCGAAACAAGCATATTTTTATATCAGCTTTATCTGCATAATCATTGTATGAGGATTAGCTATGAAATAAGCTATGAAAAATAACATAGACAACACCCACAGGAGTTTAATAAATACATTCGGGATAATCGTCATAAAAATGTCAGGTCACGGACCTATAGCAGTGGTGCCACACTTTTAGCAGAAAGACCGTTAGTCAGGAAGCATATCATTGAAACTTGGAAGACCTATTTTTCTATTCCTGTTCCATCTAATAAATTGATCAATGCTATTTCAAATAGCACCTTGGAAATTATTCCTCCCCTTTAATAACAATGGTCAATAAAATACATAATGTTGTCCACTAACTGGTGTGGCCTTTTAAATTATGCATGTTTACTCTTTAAATTGTTGTAATATTTCATTTGCTGAACAAAAATAAGGATAGGTATTGTAGTGGTTCAATGATGGTCATTCGAACACCAGCAATAAAAATAATTATTAAAAATAATTGCCACATTAATAGCTTGCCAATATAGATATAATACAGAAAACGCTGATGACTAATGTTGCATAATATTCAGAAGTGAAAACAAAATATCTGATGACTGAAAACATATAAAGGCATACAAGTATAAAGTCAGAGACCAGTGTGATTTAAATAATACCGGATGAAAGTTGCAAATTAAAAACAAAATATATATAATTGTAATGTGTATTTTTTTTGTTTTTCGCATCACTCTCATGCTGCTACTGGATGGATCGCCAATCCAAATACAAAAAGGATACTCTTTAAGCATTTTCGACCTTTTTTTTCAAATTTAGATAATTTTAACTAAATCATTAAATTAGGCCTATATCAATAATACTTATATTTAATTACTTTAAATCAGTTTGAATCTTTACATTTATCCGCATACAAGGGCGACAGTGGCTCGAATTAATACTGCGGAAGATCATAAGCAGACTGGAAAACATGCAAACAGGACCGTAATACATTGTACAGCATTGTCTGAAGACTCGTTGAGGCACTGTGGTCGCTGGGCATGAGATACACATGTGTTTTAACTCACCCTCTGGATGATTGGATTTTGATTGATTAGTTGCGCATATATCTCCGTCGGTTTCGGTAAACTTAGATTTTAGAAGAACTCCCCATTCATCCAGGTCAAATGCTCCGCTTATTTCTTCACATTCGTTCGTGGGAAGGACACCAAATATTTCCGCGGTTGGATCAAAGCAGAAGTGTAGATTGAAGTCTAATTTTCCTTGAATATCTCCGTCTGCAAAAATAGGGTGATATTTCTAAGAATAATAAACATTAATCGTTTGTTAAATGTTGGTTTACTGTTGGGTTACTGTCATAGATGGTCAACCAAACAACATCAAGACAGCATTGGCTCAACATACCGTGTGGCTTGTGCACTCGACCACAAAATGTTATTTATTCAATTATACAAATTTGGCCAATTACAATTTAGATATTGTTAGATGACAATAATATTTAAAATATGATCAATTAACAAATATGCATATTTGAATAGACTGCAATGGCATCGCAGAATTTTATTTTCCTGTGATCCCACTTAATTATGAAGACACTTGAAACATTTTGTTTATTTTAGTTTCTTGTTGGCTCAATGTCGCAGACGGTCGACTTACCAACATCAAAACAGTTAACAAATATGCAGATTTAAATGGACTGTAGTAACATTGCAGAAAATAACGTTTCTCCTAAGATCCCGCTTTGAGCATTATTATGCAATAAATTAGCGTCCACTGCATTACGTGCATTCTCAGTGGGTCAGAGTACCTACACCTTGAACTACACTCGCACTATTCAACTCGATCTGAAGTGTGTTTTTTTAAGATTGTAGTATTGCAATGTACAGTAACCAGAGGTAATTTCTTTGAGACGAATTGGTGACTCAGTGTCAATTGTATGGGACTAGATGGGGTTGCCAATATCTACCTTTGTTTTGGGCTATATTAGTGAAGGCTCGGTGCTCTACTTGAGGTAGAGAGTTGTAGGGATTGGACCAGTGCTTCAATCGGATGAGTGTAGACTGGTGTGAAAGGGGTATAAACCTGGAAAGCATAGCGATCCAGGATGAGGGTAGGCCAGTCTGAGGGGAGTATTAACCCCAGGGCCCCCACAGCCCCCTAGACAACCCCACCCCCCACACACCAGAGTAATGAGTATCCCGTAGGTACGGCCCTGAACCCGGTCCAGGATGTGTGCAGATTGGTGCAACAGGGCTACTAACTGACTGAATAAGTCTTAAACAACAAGCCATTTTCCATATCAAAATATGCAATTATGAAAATTGTTACCAGAAAATCCCCTTTCAACCATTTTTTTATTAAGCTTGACATTCAGTGCCTGTTGATGAGCTACAATTTTTCAGTTTATATTATCTGTTATCATTGAAAAAAAAATATGGTAAAAAAGGTAAATTGTAAATCACTATCTACATGTTTGCAGGAAATCAATTTACATGCTCTCAGTGAATCAAAACTACATTACTGTATTTCTATAATATAACGCTCATACATATTCCATTTGCTGTGGTGCGTATAGATGCACATTCATTGCCTAGAGGACATTCCACAAGAGATGGATCAGAACAAGATGGCGGCTTCACTCCACCAAACATCACATCCACTATGGCGTCAAAGATCGGAGGGTCCTCACTACCCTCTGTTTTGTTTGTCTGTAGTATCTCTATGTCCAAACAGCTATAACAGAGCAAATCTACAACCAAGAAAATAATGTTATTTTATTTATTCCTGACCAGAAAAAAGAAAAATAACCCTCTCTCATGACCTCATAGTCGCTGTGAAATCCGAAACAAGCATATTTTTATATCAGCTTTATCTGCATAATCATTGTATGAGGATTAGCTATGAAATAAGCTATGAAAAATAATATAGACAACACCCACAGGAGTTCAATAAATACATTTGGATGCTCGTCATAAAAATGTCAAGTCACGGACCTATAGCAGTGGTGCCACACTTTTAGCAGAAAGACCGTTAGTCAGGAAGCATATCATTGAAACTTAGAAGACCTATTTTCCTATTTCTGTTTGCTCTAATAAATCGATGAATGTTATTTCAAATAGCATCTTGAAAATTATTTCTCCTCTTTAATAACAATGGTCATTAAAATACATAATTTTGTCCACTAACGGGTGTGGCCTTTTAAATTATGCATGTTTACTCTTTAAATTGTTGTAATATTTCATTTGCTGAACAAAAATAAGGATAGGTATTGTAGTGGTTCAATGATGGTCATTCGAACACCAGCAATAAAAATAATTATTAAAAATAATTGCCACATTAATAGCTTGCCAATATAGATATAATACAGAAAACGCTGATGACTAATGTTGCATAATATTCAGAAGTGAAAACAAAATATCTGATGACTGAAAACATATAAAGGCATACAAGTATAAAGTCAGAGACCAGTGCGATTTAAATAATACCGGATGAAAGTTGCAAATTTAAAACAAAATATATATAATTGTAATGTGTATTTTTTTGTTTTTCGCATCACTCACATGCTGCTACTGGATGGATCGCCAATCCAAATACAAAAAGGATACTCTTTAAGCATTTTCGACCTTTTTTTCAAATTTAGATAATTTTAACTAAATCATTAAATTAGGCCTATATCAATAATACTTATATTTAATTACTTTAAATCAGTTTGAATCTTTACATTTATCCGCATACAAGGGCGACAGTGGCTCGAATTAATACTGCGGAAGATCATAAGCAGACTGGAAAACATGCAAACAGGACCGTAATACATTGTACAGCATTGTCTGAAGACTCGTTGAGGCACTGTGGTCGCTGGGCATGAGATACACATGTGTTTTAACTCACCCTCTGGATGATTGGATTTTGATTGATTAGTTGCGCATATATCTCCGTCGGTTTCGGTAAACTTAGATTTTAGAAGAACTCCCCATTCATCCAGGTCAAATGCTCCGCTTATTTCTTTACATTCGTTCGTGGGAAGGACACCAAATATTTCCGCGGTTGGATCAAAGCAGAAGTGTAGATTGAAGTCTAATTTTCCTTGAATATCTCCGTCTGCAAAAATAGGGTGATATTTCTAAGAATAATAAACATTAATCGTTTGTTAAATGTTGGTTTACTGTTGGGTTACTGTCATAGACGGTCAACCAAACAACATCAAGACAGCATTGGCTCAACATACCGTGTGGCTTGTGCACTCGACCACAAAATGTTATTTATTCAATTATACAAATTTGGCCAATTACAATTTAAATATTGTTAGATGACAATAATATTTAAAATATGATCAATTAACAAATATGCATATTTGAATAGACTGCAATGGCATCGCAGAATTTTATTTTCCTGTGATCCCACTTAATTATGAAGACACTTGAAACATTTTGTTTATATTAGTTTCTTGTTGGCTCAATGTCGCAGACGGTCGACTTACCAACATCAAAACAGTTAACAAATATGCAGATTTAAATGGACTGTAGTAACATTGCAGAAAATAACGTTTCTCCTAAGATCCCGCTTTGAGCATTATTATGCAATAAATTAGCGTCCACTGCATTACGTGCATTCTCAGTGGGTCGGAGTACCTACACCTTGAACTACACTCGCACTATTCAACTCGATCTGAAGTGTGTTTTTTTAAGATTGTAGTATTGCAATGTACAGTAACCAGAGGTAATTTCTTTGAGACGAATTGGTGACTCAGTGTCAATTGTATGGGACTAGATGGGGTTGCCAATATCTACCTTTGTTTTGGGCTATATTAATGAAGGCTCGGTGCTCTACTTGAGGTAGAGAGTTGTAGGGATTGGACCAGTGCTTCAATCGGATGAGTGTGGACTGGTGTGAAAGGGGTATACACCTGGAAAGCATAGCGATCCAGGATGAGGGTAGGCCAGTCTGAGGGGAGTATTAACCCCAGGGCCCCCACAGCCCCCTAGACAACCCCACCCCCCACACACCAGAGTAATGAGTATCCCGTAGGTACGGCCCTGAACCCGGTCCAGGATGTGTGCAGATTGGTGCAACAGGGCTACTAACTGACTGAATAAGTCTTAAACAACAAGCCATTTTCCATATCAAAATATACAATTATGAAATATTGTTACCAGAAAATCCCCTTTCAACCATTTTTTTATTAAGCTTGACATTCAGTGCCTGTTGATGAGCTACAATTTTTCAGTTTATATTATCTGTTATCATTGAAAAAAAATATGGTAAAAAAGGTAAATTGTAAATCACAATCTACATGTTTGCAGGAAATCAATTTACATGCTCTCAGTGAATCAAAACTACATGACTGTATTTCTATAATATAACGCTCATACATATTCCATTTGCTGTGGTGCGTATAGATGCACATTCATTGCCTAGAGGACATTCCACAAGAGATGGATCAGAACAAGATGGCGGCTTCACTCCACCGAACATCACATCCACTATGGCGTCAAAGATCGGAGGGTCCTCACTACCCTCTGTTTTGTTTGTCTGTAGTATCTCTATGTCCAAACAGCTATAACAGAGCAAATCTACAACCAAGAAAATAATGTTATTTTATTTATTCCTGACAAGAAAAAAGAAAAATAACCCTCTCTCATGACCTCATAGTCGCTGTGAAATCCGAAACAAGCATATTTTTATATCAGCTTTATCTGCATAATCATTGCATGAGGATTAGCTATGAAATAAGCTATGAAAAATAATATAGACAACACCCACAGGAGTTTAATAAATACATTTGGGATGCTCGTCATAAAAATGTCAAGTCACGGACCTATAGCAGTGGTGCCACACTTTTAGCAGAAAGACCGTTAGTCAGGAAGCATATCATTGAAACTTGGAAGACCTATTTTTCTATTCCTGTTCCATCTAATAAATTGATCAATGCTATTTCAAATAGCACCTTGGAAATTATTCCTCCCCTTTAATAACAATGGTCATTAAAATACATAATGTTGTCCACTAACTGGTGTGGCCTTTTAAATTATGCATGTTTACTCTTTAAATTGTTGTAATATTTCATTGGCTGAACAAAAATAAGGATAGGTATTGTAGTGGTTCAATGATGGTCATTCGAACACCAGCAATAAAAATAATTATTAAAAATAATTGCCACATTAATAGCTTGCCAATATAGATATAATACAGAAAACGCTGATGACTAATGTTGCATAATATTCAGAAGTGAAAACAAAATATCTGATGACTGAAAACGTATAAAGGCATACAAGTATAAAGTCAGAGACCAGTGCGATTTAAATAATACCGGATGAAAGTTGCAAATTAAAAACAAAATATATATAATTGTAATGTGTATTTTTTTGTTTTTCGAATCACTCACATGCTGCTACCGGATGGATCGCCAATCCAAATACAAAAATGATACTCTTTAAGCATTTTCGAACTTTTTTTTCAAATTTAGATAATTTTAACTAAATCATTAAATTAGGCCTGTATCAATAATACTTATATTTAATTACTTTAAATCAGTTTGAATCTTTACATTTATCCGCATACAAGGGCGACAGTGGCTCGAATTAATACTGCGGAAGATCATAAGCAGACTGGAAAACATGCAAACAGGACCGTAATACATTGTACAGCATTGTCTGAAGACTCGTTGAGGCACTGTGGTCGCTGGGCATGAGATACACATGTGTTTTAACTCACCCTCTGGATGATTGGATTTTGATTGATTAGTTGCGCATATATCTCCGTCGGTTTCGGTAAACTTAGATTTTAGAAGAACTCCCCATTCATCCAGGTCAAATGCTCCGCTTATTTCTTTACATTCGTTCGTGGGAAGGACACCAAATATTTCCGCGGTTGGATCAAAGCAGAAGTGTAGATTGAAGTCTAATTTTCCTTGAATATCTCCGTCTGCAAAAATAGGGTGATATTTCTAAGAATAATAAACATTAATCGTTTGTTAAATGTTGGTTTACTGTTGGGTTACTGTCATAGACGGTCAACCAAACAACATCAAGACAGCATTGGCTCAACATACCGTGTGGCTTGTGCACTCGACCACAAAATGTTATTTATTCAATTATACAAATTTGGCCAATTACAATTTAAATATTGTTAGATGACAATAATATTTAAAATATGATCAATTAACAAATATGCATATTTGAATAAACTGCAATGGCATCGCAGAATTTTATTTTCCTGTGATCCCACTTAATTATGAAGACACTTGAAACATTTTGTTTATACTAGTTTCTTGCTGGCTCAATGTCGCAGACGGTCGACTTACCAACATCAAAACAGTTAACAAATATGCAGATTTAAATGGACTGTAGTAACATTGCAGAAAATAACGTTTCTCCTAAGATCCCGCTTTGAGCATTATTATGCAATAAATTAGCGTCCACTGCATTACGTGCATTCTCAGTGGGTCGGAGTACCTACACCTTGAACTACACTCGCACTATTCAACTCGATCTGAAGTGTGTTTTTTTAAGATTGTAGTATTGCAATGTACAGTAACCAGAGGTAATTTCTTTGAGACGAATTGGTGACTCAGTGTCAATTGTATGGGACTAGATGGGGTTGCCAATATCTACCTTTGTTTTGGGCTATATTAGTGAAGGCTCGGTGCTCTACTTGAGGTAGAAAGTTGTAGGGATTGGACCAGTGCTTCAATCGGATGAGTGTAGACTGGTATGAAAGGGGTATAAACCTGGAAAGCATAGCAATCCAGGATGAGGGTAGGCCAGTCTGAGAGGAGTATTACCCCAGGGCCCCCACACCCCCCTAGACAACCCCACCCCCCACACACCAGAGTAATGAGTATCCCGTGGCTACGGCCCTGAGCCCTGTCCAGGATGCGTGCAGATTGGTGCAACAGGGCTACTAACTGACTGAATAAATCTTAAACAACAAGCCATTTTCCATATCAAAATATACAATTATGAAATATTGTTACCAGAAAATCCCCTTTCAACCATTTTTTTATTAAGCTTGACATTCAGTGCCTGTTGATGAGCTACAATTTTTCAGTTTATATTATCTGTTATCATTGAAAAAAGATATGGTAAAAAAGGTAAATTGTAAATCACAATCTACATGTTTGCAAAAACTACATGACTGTATTTCTATAATATAACGCTCATACATATTCCATTTGCTGTGGTGCGTATAGATGCACATTCATTGCCTAGAGGACATTCCACAAGAGATGGATCAGAACAAGATGGCGGCTTCACTCCACCGAACATCACATCCACTATGGCGTCAAAGATCGGAGGGTCCTCACTACCCTCTGTTTTGTTTGTCTGTAGTATCTCTATGTCCAAACAGCTATAACAGAGCAAATCTACAACCAAGAAAATAATGTTATTTTATCTATTCCTGACCAGAAAAAAGAAAAATAACCCTCTCTCATGACCTCATAGTCGCTGTGAAATCCGAAACAAGCATATTTTTATATCAGCTTTATCTGCATAATCATTGCATGAGGATTAGCTATGAAATAAGCTATGAAAAATAATATAGACAACACCCACAGGAGTTTAATAAATACATTCGGGATGATCGTCATAAAAATGTCAATCACGGACCTATAGCAGTGGTGCCACACTTTTAGCAAAAAGACCGTTAGTCAGGAAGCATATCATTGAAACTTAGAAGACCTATTTTCCTATTTCTGTTTGCTCTAATAAATCGATGAATGTTATTTCAAATAGCATCTTGAAAATTATTTCTCCTCTTTAATAACAATGGTCATTAAAATACATAATTTTATCCACTAACGGGTGTGGCCTTTTAAATTATGCATGTTTACTCTTTAAATTGTTGTAAAATTTTCATTTGCTGAACAAAAATAAGGATAGGTATTGTAGTGGTTCAATGATGGTCAGTCGAACACCAACAATAAAAAAAATTATTAAAAATAATTGCCACATTAATAGCTTGCCAATATAGATATAATACAGAAAACGCTGATGACTAATGTTGCATAATATTCAGAAGTGAAAACAAAATATCTGATGACTGAAAACATATAAAGGCATACAAGTATAAAGTCAGAGACCAGTGCGATTTAAATAATACCGGATGAAAGGAGCAAATTAAAAACAAAATATATATAATTGTAATGTGTATTTTTTTTGTTTTTCGCATCACTCACATGCTGCTACTGGATGGATCGCCAATCCAAATACAAAAAGGATACTCTTTAAGCATTTTCAAACTTTTTTTTCAAATTTAGATAATTTTAACTAAATCATTAAATTAGGCCTATATCAATAATACTTATATTTAATCACTTTAAATCAGCTTGAATCTTTACATTTATCCGCATACAACGGCGACAGTGGCTCGAATTAATACTGCGGAAGATCATAAGCAGACTGGAAAACATGCAAACAGGACCGTAATACATTGTACAGCATTGTCCGAAGACTCTTGAGGCACTGTGGTCGCTGGGCATGAGATACACATGTGTTTTAACTCACCCTCTGGATGATTGGATTTTGATTGATTAGTTGCGCATATATCTCCGTCGGTTTCGGTAAACTTAGATTTTAGAAGAACTCCCCATTCATCCAGGTCAAATGCTCCGCTTATTTCTTTACATTCGTTGGTGGGAAGGACACCAAATATTTCCGCGGTTGGATCAAAGCAGAAGTGTAGATTGAAGTCTAATTTTCCTTGAATATCTCCGTCTGCAAAAATAGGGTGATATTTCTAAGAATAATAAACATTAATCGTTTGTTAAATGTTGGTTTACTGTTGGGTTACTGTCATAGACGGTCAACCAAACAACATCAAGACAGCATTGGCTCAACATACCGTGTGGCTTGTGCACTCGACCACAAAATGTTATTTATTCAATTATACAAATTTGGCCAATTACAATTTAAATATTGTTAGATGACAATAATATTTAAAATATGATCAATTAACAAATATGCATATTTGAATAGACTGCAATGGCATCGCAGAATTTTATTTTCCTGTGATCCCACTTAATTATGAAGACACTTGAAACATTTTGTTAATATTAGTTTCTTGTTGGCTCAATGTCGCAGACGGTCGACTTACCAACATCAAAACAGTTAACAAATATGCAGATTTAAATGGACTGTAGTAACATTGCAGAAAATAACGTTTCTCCTAAGATCCCGCTTTGAGCATTATTATGCAATAAATTAGCGTCCACTGCATTACGTGCATTCTCAGTGGGTCGGAGTACCTACACCTTGAACTACACTCGCACTATTCAACTCGATCTGAAGTGTGTTTTTTTAAGATTGTAGTATTGCAATGTACAGTAACCAGAGGTAATTTCTTTGAGACGAATTGGTGACTCAGTGTCAATTGTATGGGACTAGATGGGGTTGCCAATATCTACCTTTGTTTTGGGCTATATTAGTGAACGCTCGGTGCTCTACTTGAGGTAGAAAGTTGTAGGGATTGGACCAGTGCTTCAATCGGATGAGTGTAGACTGGTATGAAAGGGGTATAAACCTGGAAAGCATAGCAATCCAAGATGAGGGTAGGCCAGTCTGAGAGGAGTATTACCCCAGGGCCCCCACACCCCCCTAGACAACCCCACCCCCCACACACCAGAGTAATGAGTATCCCGTGGCTACGGCCCTGAGCCCTGTCCAGGATGCGTGCAGGTTGGTGCAACATGGCTACTAACTGACTGAATAAATCTTAAACAACAAGCCATTTTCCATATCAAAATATACAATTATGAAATATTGTTACCAGAAAATCCCCTTTCAACCATTTTTTTATTAAGCTTGACATTCAGTGCCTGTTGATGAGCTACAATTTTTCAGTTTATATTATCTGTTATCATTGAAAAAAGATATGGTAAAAAAGGTAAATTGTAAATCACAATCTACATGTTTGCAGGAAATCAATTTACATGCTCTCAGTGAATCAAAACTACATGACTGTATTTCTATAATATAACGCTCATACATATTCCATTTGCTGTGGTGCGTATAGATGCACATTCATTGCCTAGAGGACATTCCACAAGAGATGGATCAGAACAAGATGGCGGCTTCACTCCACCGAACATCACATCCACTATGGCGTCAAAGATCGGAGGGTCCTCACTACCCTCTGTTTTGTTTGTCTGTAGTATCTCTATGTCCAAACAGCTATAACAGAGCAAATCTACAACCAAGAAAATAATGTTATTTTATTTATTCCTGACCAGAAAAAAGAAAAATAACCCTCTCTCATGACCTCATAGTCGCTGTGAAATCCGAAACAAGCATATTTTTATATCAGCTTTATCTGCATAATCATTGCATGAGGATTAGCTATGAAATAAGCTATGAAAAATAATATAGACAACACCCACAGGAGTTTAATAAATACATTCGGGATGATCGTCATAAAAATGTCAAGTCACGGACCTATAGCAGTGGTGCCACACTTTTAGCAGAAAGACCGTTAGTCAGGAAGCATATCATTGAAACTTGGAAGACCTATTTTTCTATTCCTGTTCCATCTAATAAATTGATCAATGCTATTTCAAATAGCCCCTTGGAAATTATTCCTCCCCTTTAATAACAATGGTCATTAAAATACATAATGTTGTCCACTAACTGGTGTGGCCTTTTAAATTATGCATGTTTACTCTTTAAATTGTTGTAATATTTCATTTGCTGAACAAAAATAAGGATAGGTATTGTAGTGGTTCAATGATGGTCATTCGAACACCAGCAATAAAAATAATTATTAAAAATAATTGCCACATTAATAGCTTGCCAATATAGATATAATACAGAAAACGCTGATGACTAATGTTGCATAATATTCAGAAGTGAAAACAAAATATTTGATGACTGAAAACATATAAAGGCATACAAGTATAAAGTCAGAGACCAGTGCGATTTAAATAATACCGGATGAAAGTTGCAAATTAAAAACAAAATATATATAATTGTAATGTGTATTTTTTTGTTTTTCGCATCACTCACATGCTGCTACTGGATGGATCGCCAATCCAAATACAAAAAGGATAATCTTTAAGCATTTTCGACCTTTTTTTCAAATTTAGATAATTTTAACTAAATCATTAAATTAGGCCTATATCAATAATACTTATATTTAATTACTTTAAATCAGTTTGAATCTTTACATTTATCCGCATACAAGGGCGACAGTGGCTCAAATTAATACTGCGGAAGATCATAAGCAGACTGGAAAACATGCAAACAGGACCGTAATACATTGTACAGCATTGTCTGAAGACTCGTTGAGGCACTGTGGTCGCTGGGCATGAGATACACATGTGTTTTAACTCACCCTCTGGATGATTGGATTTTGATTGATTAGTTGCGCATATATCTCCGTCGGTTTCGGTAAACTTAGATTTTAGAAGAACTCCCCATTCATCCAGGTCAAATGCTCCGCTTATTTCTTTACATTCGTTCGTGGGAAGGACACCAAATATTTCCGCGGTTGGATCAAAGCAGAAGTGTAGATTGAAGTCTAATTTTCCTTGAATATCTCCGTCTGCAAAAATAGCGTGATATTTCTAAGAATAATAAACATTAATCGTTTGTTAAATGTTGGTTTACTGTTGGGTTACTGTCATAGACGGTCAACCAAACAACATCAAGACAGCATTGGCTCAACATACCGTGTGGCTTGTGCACTCGACCACAAAATGTTATTTATTCAATTATACAAATTTGGCCAATTACAATTTAAATATTGTTAGATGACAATAATATTTAAAATATGATCAATTAACAAATATGCATATTTGAATAGACTGCAATGGCTTCGCAGAATTATATTTTCCTGTGATCCCACTTAATTATGAAGACACTTGAAACATTTTGTTAATATTAGTTTCTTGTTGGCTCAATGTCGCAGACGGTCGACTTACCAACATCAAAACAGTTAACAAATATGCAGATTTAAATGGACTGTAGTAACATTGCAGAAAATAACGTTTCTCCTAAGATCCCGCTTTGAGCATTATCATGCAATAAATTAGCGTCCACTGCATTACGTGCATTCTCAGTGGGTCGGAGTACCTACACCTTGAACTACACTCGCACTATTCAACTCGATCTGAAGTGTGTTTTTTTAAGATTGTAGTATTGCAATGTACAGTAACCAGAGGTAATTTCTTTGAGACGAATTGGTGACTCAGTGTCAATTGTATGGAACTAGATGGGGTTGCCAATATCTACCTTTGTTTTGGGCTATATTAGTGAAGGCTCGGTGCTCTACTTGAGGTAGAAAGTTGTAGGGATTGGACCAGTGCTTCAATCGGATGAGTGTAGACTGGTATGAAAGGGGTATAAACCTGGAAAGCATAGCAATCCAGGATGAGGGTAGGCCAGTCTGAGAGGAGTATTACCCCAGGGCCCCCACACCCCCCTAGACAACCCCACCCCCCCCCCCCCCCACACACCAGAGTAATGAGTATCCCGTGGCTACGGCCCTGAGCCCTGTCCAGGATGCGTGCAGATTGGTGCAACAGGGCTACTAACTGACTGAATAAATCTTAAACAACACGCCATTTTCCATATCAAAATATACAATTATGAAATATTGTTACCAGAAAATCCCCTTTCAACCATTTTTTTATTAAGCTTGACATTCAGTGCCTGTTGATGAGCTACAATTTTTCAGTTTATATTATCTGTTATCATTGAAAAAAGATATAGTAAAAAAGGTAAATTGTAAATCACAATCTACATGTTTGCAGGTAATCAATTTACATGCTCTCAGTGAATCAAAACTACATGACTGTATTTCTATAATATAACGCTCATACATATTCCATTTGCTGTGGTGCGTATAGATGCACATTCATTGCCTAGAGGACATTCCACAAGAGATGGATCAGAACAAGATGGCGGCTTCACTCCACCGAACATCACATCCACTATGGCGTCAAAGATCGGAGGGTCCTCACTACCCTCTGTTTTGTTTGTCTGTAGTATCTCTATGTCCGAACAGCTATAACAGAGCACATCTACAACCAAGAAAAAAATGTTATTTTATTTATTCCTGACCAGAAAAAAGAAAAATAACCCTCTCTCATGACCTCATAGTCGCTGTGAAATCCGAAACAAGCATATTTTTATATCAGCTTTACCTGAATAATCATTGTATGAGGATTAGCTATGAAATAAGCTATGAAAAATAATATAGACAACACCCACAGGTGTTTAATCAATACATTTGGGATGCTCGTCATAAAAATGTCAAGTCACGGACCTATAGCAGTGGTGCCACACTTTTAGCAGAAAGACCGTTAGTCAGGAAGCATATCATTGAAACTTAGAAGACCTATTTTCCTATTTCTGTTTGCTCTAATAAATCGACGAATGTTATTTCAAATAGCATCTTGAAAATTATTTCTCCTCTTTAATAACAATGGTCATTAAAATACATAATTTTGTCCACTAACGGGTGTGGCCTTTTAAATTATGCATGTTTACTCTTTAAATTGTTGTAATATTTCATTTGCTGAACAAAAATAAGGATAGGTATTGTAGTGGTTCAATGATGGTCAGTCGAACACCAACAATAAAAAAAATTATTAAAAATAATTGCCACATTAATAGCTTGCCAATATAGATATAATACAGAAAACGCTGATGACTAATGTTGCATAATATTCAGAAGTGAAAACAAAATATCTGATGACTGAAAACATATAAAGGCATACAAGTATAAAGTCAGAGACCAGTGCGATTTAAATAATATCGGATGAAAGTTGCAAATTAAAAACAAAATATATATAATTGTAATGTGTATTTTTTTGTTTTTCGCATCACTCACATGCTGCTACTGGATGGATCGCCAATCCAAATACAAAAAGGATACTCTTTAAGCATTTTCGAACTTTTTTTTCAAATTTAGATAATTTTAACTAAATCATTAAATTAGGCCTATATCAATAATACTTATATTTAATCACTTTAAATCAGTTTGAATCATTACATTTATCCGCATACAACGGCGACAGTGGCTCGAATTAATACTGCGGAAGATCATAAGCAGACTGGAAAACATGCAAACAGGACCGTAATACATTGTACAGCATTGTCTGAAGACTCGTTGAGGCACTGTGGTCGCTGGGCATGAGATACACATGTGTTTTAACTCACCCTCTGGATGATTGGATTTTGATTGATTAGTTGCGCATATATCTCCGTCGGTTTCGGTAAACTTAGATTTTAGAAGAACTCCCCATTCATCCAGGTCAAATGCTCCGCTTATTTCTTTACATTCGTTCGTGGGAAGGACACCAAATATTTCCGCGGTTGGATCAAAGCAGAAGTGTAGATTGAAGTCTAATTTTCCTTGAATATCTCCGTCTGCAAAAATAGGGTGATATTTCTAAGAATAATAAACATTAATCGTTTGTTAAATGTTGGTTTACTGTTGGGTTACTGTCATAGACGGTCAACCAAACAACATCAAGACAGCATTGGCTCAACATACCGTGTGGCTTGTGCACTCGACCACAAAATGTTATTTATTCAATTATACAAATTTGGCCAATTACAATTTAAATATTGTTAGATGACAATAATATTTAAAATATGATCAATTAACAAATATGCATATTTGAATAGACTGCAATGGCATCGCAGAATTTTATTTTCCTGTGATCCCACTTAATTATGAAGACACTTGAAATATTTTGTTAATATTAGTTTCTTGTTGGCTCAATGTCGCAGACGGTCGACTTACCAACATCAAAACAGTTAACAAATATGCAGATTTAAATGGACTGTAGTAACATTGCAGAAAATAACGTTTCTCCTAAGATCCCGCTTTGAGCATTATTATGCAATAAATTAGCGTCCACTGCATTACGTGCATTCTCAGTGGGTCGGAGTACCTACACCTTGAACTACACTCGCACTATTCAACTCGATCTGAAGTGTGTTTTTTTAAGATTGTAGTATTGCAATGTACAGTAACCAGAGGTAATTTCTTTGAGACGAATTGGTGACTCAGTGTCAATTGTATGGGACTAGATGGGGTTGCCAATATCTACCTTTGTTTTGGGCTATATTAGTGAAGGCTCGGTGCTCTACTTGAGGTAGAGAGTTGTAGGGATTGGACCAGTGCTTCAATCGGATGAGTGTAGACTGGTGTGAAAGGGGTATAAACCTGGAAAGCATAGCGATCCAGGATGAGGGTAGGCCAGTCTGAGAGGAGTATTAACCCCAGGGCCCACACACCCCCCTAGACAACCCCACCCCCCCCCCCCCCCACACACACACACCAGAGTAATGAGTATCCCGTAGGTACGGCCCTGAACCCGGTCCAGGATGTGTGCAGATTGGTGCAACAGGGCTACTAACTGACTGAATAAGTCTTAAACAACAAGCCATTTTCCATATCAAAATATACAATTATGAAATATTGTTACCAGAAAATCCCCTTTCAACCATTTTTTTATTAAGCTTGACATTCAGTGCCTGTTGATGAGCTATAATTTTTCAGTTTATATTATCTGTTATCATTGAAAACAAATATGATAAAAAAGGTAAATTGTAAATCACAATCTACATGTTTGCAGGATTCAATTTACATGCTCTCAGTGAATCAAAACTACATGACTGTATTTCTATAATATAACGCTCATACATATTCCATTTGCTGTGGTGCGTATAGATGCACATTCATTGCCTAGAGGACATTCCACAAGAGATGGATCAGAACAAGATGGCGGCTTCACTCCACCGAACATCACATCCACTATGGCGTCAAAGATCGGAGGGTCCTCACTACCCTCTGTTTTGTTTGTCTGCAGTATCTCTATGTCCAAACAGCTATAACAGAGCACATCTACAACCAAAAAATGTTATTTTATTTATTCCTGACCAGAAAAAATAAAAATAACCCTCTCTCATGACCTCATAGTCGCTGTGAAATCCGAAACAAGCATATTTTTATATCAGCTTTATCTGCATAATCATTGCATGAGGATTAGCTATGAAATAAGCTATGAAAAATAATATAGACAACACCCACAGGAGTTTAATAAATACATTTGGGATGCTCGTCATAAAAATGTCAAGTCACGGACCTATAGCAGTGGTGCCACACTTTTAGCAGAAAGACCGTTAGTCAGGAAGCATATCATTGAAACTTAGAAGACCTATTTTTCTATTTCTGTTCCATCTAATAAATTGATCAATGCTATTTCAAATAGCACCTTGAAAATTATTCCTCCCCTTTAATAACAATGGTCATTAAAATACATAATGTTGTCCACTAACTGGTGTGGCTTTTTAAATTATGCATGTTTACTCTTTAAATTGTTGTAATATTTCATTTGCTGGACAAAAATAAGGATAGGTATTGTATTGGTTAAATGATGGTCAGTCGAACACCAACAATAAAAATAATAAAAAAAAATAATTGTCACATTAATAGCTTGCCAATATAGATATAATACAGAAAACGCTGATGACTAATGTTGCATAATATTCAGAAGTGAAAACTAAATATCTGATGACTGAAAACTTATAAAGGCATACAGGTATAAAGTCAGAGACCAGTGCGATTTAAATAATACCGGATGAAAGGAGCAAATTAAAAATAAAATATATATAATTGTAATGTGTATTTTTTTGTTTTTCGCATCACTCACATGCTGCTACTAAATGGATCGCCAATTCAAATACAAAAAGGATACTCTTTAAGCATTTTCGAACTTTTTTTTTCAAATTTAGATAATTTTAACTAAATCATTAAATTAGGCCTATATCAATAATACTAATATTTAATTACTTTAAATCAGTTTGAATCTTTACATTTATCCGCATACAACGGCAACAGTGGCTCGAATTAATACTGCGGAAGATCATAAGCAGACTGGAAAACATGCAAACAGGACCGTAATACATTGTACAACATTGTCTGAAGACTCGTTGAGGCACTGTGGTCGCTGGGCATGAGATACACATGTGTTTTAACTCACCCTCTGGATGATTGGATTTTGATTGATTAGTTGCGCATATATCTCCGTCGGTTTCGGTAAACTTAGATTTTAGAAGAACTCCCCATTCATCCAGGTCAAATGCTCCGCTTATTTCTTTACATTCGTTCGTGGGAAGGACACCAAATATTTCCGCGGTAGGATCAAAGCAGAAGTGTAGATTGAAGTCTAATTTTCCTTGAATATCTCCGTCTGCAAAAATAGGGTGATATTTCTAAGAATAATAAACATTAATCATTTGTTAAATGTTGGTTTAATGTTGGGTTACTGTCATAGACGGTCAACCAAACAACATCAAGACAGCATTGGCTCAACATACCGTGTGGCTTGTGCACTCGACCACAAAATGTTATTTATTCAATTATACAAATTTGGCCAATTACAATTTAAATATTGTTAGATGACAATAATATTTAAAATATGATCAATTAACAAATATGCATATTTGAATAGACTGCAATGGCATCGAAGAATTTTATTTTCCTGTGATCCCACTTAATTATGAAGACACTTGAAACATTTTGTTAATATTAGTTTCTTGTTGGCTCAATGTCGCAGACGGTCGACTTACCAACATCAAAACAGTTAACAAATATGCAGATTTAAATGGACTGTAGTAACATTGCAGAAAATAACGTTTCTCCTAAGATCCCGCTTTGAGCATTATTATGCAATAAATTAGCGTCCACTGCATTACGTGCATTCTCAGTGGGTCGGAGTACCTACACCTTGAACTACACTCGCACTATTCAACTCGATCTGAAGTGTGTTTTTTTAAGATTGTAGTATTGCAATGTACAGTAACCAGAGGTAATTTCTTTGAGACGAATTGGTGACTCAGTGTCAATTGTATGGGACTAGATGGGGTTGCCAATATCTACCTTTGTTTTGGGCTATATTAGTGAAGGCTCGGTGCTCTACTTGAGGTAGAGAGTTGTAGGGATTGGACCAGTGCTTCAATCGGATGAGTGTAGACTGGTGTGAAAGGGGTATAAACCTGGAAAGCATAGCGATCCAGGATGAGGGTAGGCCAGTCTGAGGGGAGTATTAACCCCAGGGCCCCCACAGCCCCCTAGACAACCCCACCCCCCACACATCAGAGTAATGAGTATCCCGTAGGTACAGCCCTGAACCCGGTCCAGGATGTGTGCAGATTGGTGCAACAGGGCTACTAACTGACTGAATAAGTCTTAAACAACAAGCCATTTTCCATATCAAAATATACAATTATGAAATATTGTTACCAGAAAATCCCCTTTCAACCATTTTTTTATTAAGCTTGACATTCAGTGCCTGTTGATGAGCTACAATTTTTCAGTTTATATTATCTGTTATCATTGAAAAAAAATATGGTAAAAAAGGTAAATTGTAAATCACAATCTACATGTTTGCAAGAAATCAATTTACATGCTCTCAGTGAATCAAAACTACATGACTGTATTTCTATAATATAACGCTCATACATATTCCATTTGCTGTGGTGCGTATAGATGCACATTCATTGCCTAGAGGACATTCCACAAGAGATGGATCAGAACAAGATGGCGGCTTCACTCCACCGAACATCACATCCACTATGGCGTCAAAGATCGGAGGGTCCTCACTACCCTCTGTTTTGTTTGTCTGTAGTATCTCTATGTCCAAGCAGCTATAACAGAGCAAATCTACAACCAAGAAAATAATGTTATTTTATTTATTTCTGACCAGAAAAAAGAAAAATAACCCTCTCTCATGACCTCATAGTCGCTGTGAAATCCGAAACAAGCATATTTTTATATCAGCTTTATCTGCATAATCATTGTATGAGGATTAGCTATAAAATAAGCTATGAAAAAGAATATAGACAACACTCACAGGAGTTTAATAAATACATTTGGGATGCTCGTCATAAAAATGTCAAGTCACGGACCTATAGCAGTGGTGCCACACTTTTAGCAGAAAGACCGTTAGTCAGGAAGCATATCATTGAAACTTAGAAGACCTATTTTCCTATTTCTGTTTGCTCTAATAAATCGATGAATGTTATTTAAAATAGCATCTTGAAAATTATTTCTCCTATTTAATAACAATGGTCATTAAAATACATAATTTTGTCCACTAACGGGTGTGGCCTTTTAAATTATGCATGTTTACTCTTTAAATTGTTGTAATATTTCATTCGCTGAACAAAAATAAAGATAGGTATTGTAGTGGTTCAATGATGGTCAGTCGAACACCAACAATAAAAAAAATTATTAAAAATAATTGCCACATTAATAGCTTGCCAATATAGATATAATACAGAAAACGCTGATGACTAATGTTGCATAATATTCAGAAGTGAAAACAAAATATCTGATGACTGAAAACATATAAAGGCATACAAGTATAAAGTCAGAGACCAGTGCGATTTAAATAATACCGGATGAAAGTTGCAAATTAAAAACAAAAGATATATAATTGTAATGTGTATTTTTTTGTTTTTTCGCATCACTCACATGCTGCTACTGGATGGATCAACAATCCAAATACAAAAAGGATACTCTTTAAGCATTTTCGAACTTTTTTTTTCAAATTTAGATAATTTTAACTAAATCATTAAATTAGGCCTATATCAATAATACTATTATTTAATTACTTTAAATCAGTTTGAATCTTTGAATTTATCCGCATACAACGGCAACAGTGGCTTGAATTAATACTGTGGAAGATCATAAGCAGACTGGAAAACATGCAAACAGGACCGTAATACATTGTACAGCATTGTCTGAAGACTCGTTGAGGCACTGTGGTCGCTGGGCATGAGATACACATGTGTTTTAACTCACCCTCTGGATGATTGGATTTTGATTGATTAGTTGCGCATATGTCTCCGTCGGTTTCGTTAAACTTAGATTTTAGAAGAACTCCCCATTCATCCAGGTCAAATGCTTCGCTTATTTCTTTACATTCGTTCGTGGGAAGGTCACGAAATATTTCCGCGGTTGGATCAAAGCAGAAGTGTAGATTGAAGTCTAATTTTCCTTGTATATCTCCGTCTGCAAAAATAGGGTCATATTTCTAAGAATAATAAACATTATTCGTTTGTTAAATGCTGGTTTACTGTTGGGTTACTGCCATAGACGGTCAACCAAACAACATCAAAACAGCATTGGCTCAACATACCGTGTTTTGTAGAGACTCTGGCTTGTGCACTCGACCACAAAATGTTATTTACTCAATTATACAAATTTGGACAATTACAATTTAAATATTGTTAGATGACAATAATATTTAAAATATGATCAATTAACAAATATGCATATTTGAATGGACTGCAATGGCATCGCAGAATTTTATTTTCCTATGATACCACTTAATTATGTGGCGTTGAATTAGCTTCCATTGCAAAATGTGCAGTCTCAGTCCGTTGCAGCTCTTGATATACATTTGCACTATGCAACTCAGTCAGAAAGTGCGCTTGCTATACTTGTATTATTGCAAAACACACTGAGTAGAAGTTATTTCTCTGAGAGGGTATTGGCAAAGACCATGTACAATTAGCTGATCGACTTGCGGATTTTACCATACAAATGCATGTAATACATTATGCAGTGGTGTCCCCTTTTAACGGGAGTTGGAACTACGCTTTTGCAAGTGTATCATCATATAAAACTAGTCATAATTTCACCACTTTAGCCTCCAAATAAAAAATAATGTTTTTCTAGGTTTGACAGTTATGACAATATCTCTGCATTATTTATTTTTTGAACGAACTGCTGATATAGCAGATAAGTCATCTCATATAAAGATAAATTTTAGAATTTAAAATGTCTTCATTTAAATAACAGAAGAGCTGTGTACAGAAAGTTCACAAATATGTGGGCACAGAAGGGGAGGGGAGTGACGGTATGTTGTCAAGCATAGCTATCAGGGCAAAACATGGTAACAAATAACAACCATAACTTGACATGCGTGGCTTTTGATTCAAGCTTTTATTATTTAAAAAAATCGATTTATAACACATAGGAAATATTATAAAATTATAAAATATAAGCCTTCTCTCTCGGACCACTGCCATCAATGTCACTGGAGGCTGGAACGTTAGCAGTATACTGATATCTTAACCCTTTAACCGCCGGTGCCGAATATATTGGGTTTTTTCACTCAATTATTACTGCATTCAGTACCGCCTTTTAAGCATGTTAAAGCCATAATGTGACATCAATCAGCACGATTTGAAAAGTGTTGACCTCCATTTTGTCAAATCTGAATAATTTTCACTCACTTGAAGTTGTGGATCGCGTCAGCGAGACACAACTTCAAGTGGGTGAAAATTCCAATTGAATAATTTGGCAGTTGAAGGGTTAAAAACAAGTCACTGTCATTTTTATGTCACAATTTATTTATAGTTGAATTTTAATAATTTCTATTTCTCCTTCCATTACTGATAATAATATGTTCATTATTTTCCAGCAGTACATGGTGTAGCCGAATGGGGACATATATATGTAATATTAACGTGAAACATTCATAATTTACATGTGATTTACTGTCTTTGATTAACGGAATAATTTGATCTCTTTTATGACCCCTATGTAAAATCTGTTCAGGTATATTCCGAAAATTCGTTCATTTGAACCAATTAATTGCATTAAGTAGGCCTATTGACGTGGAACAAAAGCCCCACACTCTGAATATTCAAATATTGCTTCTCAGACAGAAATGTATGCAATTTATTATTGGCATTAAAATTACTTTACATTTATCACATGCAGATCGCGACACTTTGTAACATATATATCCACTGATATATACAAGAACATTCCCCTCCTCAATGGTGATACCCATGTGGGGCATGAATGATTTCAGCATTTAATAAGCTGATTCTGTGACAGAATCGCTCAAATCAGGTGAATCAGCAGTAACAGTATCATGCTTTATATCAGCCAAATATTTCTGTTCAGGTATATTCCGTATGATAAACATGTCAAATCATCCATAGTCATTAGACTATATAAGTATAGTCATGTTATGTTTTCCTTTGCCTTTATCTTGGTTTTCTTTGCCCGTACCTACCCATGAACAGCATTAAAAACGTTGCACCAGTGTCACTCTATAATTGGGTCAGCGTCTCGTTTCAGCTGGGCGTCGCCTGTTGTTTGTAAACAATGAATATGCAGTAAACCTACATCAATACTTATTTTTCTGATTTTTATGATGTAAAGTATGGTATTGTTTGTGATAGGATCAATGTCATAATTACTCGTCGTAATATGGTGAAATCATACTTGATAGATGGAAAAAGCAATAGTTCCAACCCCCAATACCGGGGGACAGCACTGAAAGCGATTTCACGTTTTGGTGAGAGTCGATCATCTTATTGTACATGGTCTTTGGTATTGGTGACGTAGTGGCAACTGTCTGGGACGACATAGGGTCAACACGAGATACCTTTAATTTGGAAACACGTAACATAAGCGCAAAGGCTCGGTGCTCTGATTTGGGATAAAGAGGTGCTGGGATTGGATCAGTGCTTCTATGAGACCAGTCATATACTTCGCTGACTTTAATTATGAGAAAAGTACTATATGACCATATGTCATCATTATGATTGCCTTTCCTTGTATCGAAATTTTGGATACAAAAATTGCAATATTGTTAGTTGTAGTCGTTAATTATTGTTACTATGACCTATGTCTACAGCCCACATAGACCTACAGAAAAGTTAGTATAATTACTGCTGACACTGCGTTTTTTTATTTCATCGGTAATGCTGAAAAACTACATTTTGGAAGTTTATTTTTCAAATCATTAAGAAAAAACGTGTGGAACTTCATTTTAATCATCTTACATGGAATAACTGTGTTCAGCTATTGAATGGATGTACTGAGAAACACAGAACACATTCAGAGCTGTCATTGCGTATCGAGTAAAATGTTGAGGCTGAGAATAAATAGCAGTCCCGAATAAGTGTATTGGCTGGCGCAACTGGGCTAATATAAAGAATAAAGATAAGCTCATCGGTGTCAACTCGATCACAGAAGTTAAGTCGGGCCGGGTTTTTAATTAGATGGGTGACCACCTGGGACCACCATGTGCTGTATACACTACAACATGCGTGCAGCGATTTCGTGCCGTGGGGCTCAGAGAACCACGTATATCAGATGGCTTGTCTGACTGACCTAGAGTTGGACATAAAAGTACCTCAATGGACGTAGGCCCAGTTTCCATCCGGCGGGACCCCAGAAAATCCACAATGTGTGAGTAATTGGCACATAAGACAAATTTGCTTGGAATGAAAATAGCTTGATGCGCCTCAAAGTGGCAGCTCAGCTGTATATCTCTCAGGAGACTAAGTTGGAATTTGAATGCTAACAGGCCTTGCTAAATTACTATTGATGTTCAGCGCTCTATGCACCTTAGATCAATTGAGATAAGGCGCAATATAAATGCTATATACTCAATATACTCAATATTAGCTCGGGATCTCGGATAAGTGTAGTATAGTGTAACAGGTGCATAACCTGACTGAATTGGTTTTAACAAACCACTGTCCATATGATAATGGGGAATAATATTGCCATGAAATCAACTTTTTTTAATTTTAATATTAATCTTAACATTTAGTGCCTGCTGGTGATCTACAATAATGTAGTTTTGATGGTCTGAGAGCATCCCCGGTGAAATGAAGTTCATCAAGTGATGAACGTTGATGAATATTCATGAACATTCATGAATGTTCATCAAGGGTTCATGAAGCCTATATATGAACTGTGTTCATGAACTGTTCATCAAAAACAGTTCATGACAAATCATGAATATTAATGAACACTTGATGAACTAATGTTGTTCATGATTTAGTTTATGAAGTTCATATGGAGAGGTTCATGAACAGTCATGAATTTTTATGAACTTGATAGAATCAATTCAGTCCATTTCATGAAAGTTCATCAGATAGTTTCATGAACTTTGAGGAAATATTAAGAACTTGAGAAGTCTTAACTCGGTTCATGACTAGTTCATGAAAGTTCATGAGGGACTGTTTTATGAACTGTGATGAATTGTTATGAACTTGATTAGTCTCATTATTTAGTTCATGGTTGTTTGTTCAAAATCATGAACTTTGATGAATTATTATGAACTTGATAAGCCATTGGTCTGAGAGCATATTTAAGGATTATCTTTAAAAAAGTAAATTGGGAATCACAATCACATTTATTTACATGCTCTAATGAAATTTAAAAAAATAATGATAATAATAATAATTGTAGATCTATAATATATTGCTCGTACATGTTCCGTCTGTAGTTGTGTGTATAGATGCGCATTCATTGCCTAGAGGACATTCCACAAGAGACGGCTCAGAACAGGATGGTGGCTTCACTCCACCGAACATCACATTCACTATGGAGTCGAAAACCGGAAGATCTGCAGTACCCGCTGTTTTGTTACTCAGTATCACTATGTCCAAGCAAGTATAACAGCGCAAGTCTACAAACAAAACAGTAAAATACATATGTGTATTCCTGGCCAGAAAAAGAAAACTCTCTCATAGCTGTTTAGCTGTTGTGAAATCCGAAGCAAGCATATTTTATATGCTGGCCTTGGTTGCATATTTATTTTGACAATCATTTCATGAGAATTTCAAAGATAAGATAAAATTGCCAACACATCACAAGAGTTTAATAGATACATTTGAGATGCTCTCCACAACGGAAATGTAGCAGTGATGCCATCCTTTAAATCAGATGCCATCCTTTTAATGGGAAGGAAGCCGCATAACTGTTTAATCCATGGAGAATGGAGAATGGTGTTTTATTTTTGTATTTTACTGCTCCGATTACTGAGTTATTAAGGATTTAAGTTTTTTTTTCAAATTGTTGCCCCACCAAAACAAACCCAATCACAGCGGAGTAATCCACACTGTCTGTATAAACAGGACATTGAAAGTACCAAGTGGCAGATAACAAGCATCATTAAAGAGAATGGAACAGCTTCAAAATTATTTTTTAAATGATGATAGATGCATTTAACAAGGCACTGTTTATTTTGTCATGTCATTTTAATATGCATATCTGTTCTTACTTTATGCGATATGGATGAAAAATGCATATAATGTCATGTTTATTGTACGGACACTGGGTGGAGAATGTCACTGACTTGAAAAAATAAATTTCCTCTTTGGTGCTTTTAACATGTGTGAGTGTGAGCCAGCATCTAAGCCTTTGATCCGCCACTTAGACGGTCTATTCCGACCGTGCGAAAATTACTGCCAAAAACAGTCATTGTAAACCGTATTTTTCACTCTTGTGACTTTCAAGATTTTCTTGAAAAACATTTGCAGGTTTTTACTCGATAACTCATGTGCATTTCAAAATATATTCAAAATGCTATTAGAGATTATCAGACTCTATTTTATTTTATTGTAAGTAGTCGCATGCAGTCATATAAATCGCGAAATGCGGTAAAATAAAATAATAAAAAAATCGGCTTTTACTGTAACCGAGGCTGACTGTCCTAGTCTCAAGACACCAACGGGCGGTTTGTGTCGTTTGGTATCCTGGATAAAACGTGGCATTGAACCAATGTCGGCATAATGTTGGCTCGTCGTCTACGGCGCTGGCCCAACGTTAGACCAATTCGGTTCAACGTCTCTGTTTGATATTAGGTCGGCTTGATGGGGGCCTAGTGCAACATGATATTGGCCCATAATTCCGCCACCATTACCTACAAACTGTACACAGACGGACCAATTTACTACTTTATATTACTTGATAGTGTATCGCATGGTGAACTAATTCCGCTACATTTACACAGTTTTAATGCATTTATAAAGCCTTTATAAAAATATGAATGATTGTTTTGTACATTTTAAGTTATTTCTGTCGTAATAAACAAAACAGTTATGCAGCTTTAAGTCCTCGGTTATCCGAGCTTAAAGGAGGGCCAAACGTAATCTTGTCGTCCAGGCTAATCGGACCCAAAAAATTGTTCCTTTCAATTTCTTCCGAAAAATAAATTTGTGTTTTCGCAGAGCAAATTTCTAACTGATGTTCATAATAAAGCATAGGTGCTGCAACAGAAGAAAGCATTGGTGTCTACCGAATTTCTGATCAATGGAACATGCAGCAGATATAGAGCAAATTCATATTCATTTTATTTATTCTTAAACATTTCACATACAAACAGGTAAAACCCTTTAGTACAGTGAATGATATTTCTAAATATCGAGTAGGGCTGAATAGCGAAAAAAATACGTGTAGCCTATATATATCAATTATGATTTCAGAACGTTGATATTACTAGGGACTAGGGAGATATAAAATATATTAATACCGTGCACGAAAATAACACTAAAAGCGAGACCCCAACCGAAAGCTTTATATAGCCAGGCCATTTTAATAAAATCACACTGAATTTTAAATGTTATGTCTGTTATGCTGTAGCCTATTAAGTTGATTTTGTCTGAGTTTGTGTCCTAATTGGGGGAAAAAGGGGTGGTGTGTGTGCGAAACGGTTCACATTTCTGTACACCAGTCCTCATGAACATGTCAAATATAACGTTTCAGGTCCTTAGTTTAAGTACTTTTGTTCTTGTGGGGTTTTGTCAAATTAAAAAAAAACCAAAAAATTTGTGAAAAACTCGGATTGGTCAGACCCCAACCACCCACGTCCTTATCCAAGTTTTTTTTTAACACATGGAAACATGAAAACAACAAAAAAAAAAAAAAAAATATATATAAATTTTTGAAAAAAAAAATACAAATCCGAGTTGGCCTTGACCCACCCACCCAATTCCGAGTTTTTATCGGATTTTTTGATTTTTTTAACTTGACAAAACTCATTAAAAATTGTTAAAAAAAAATATTATATTTGAGGTTAAGAACCTTTTTTGGCCACGGGGAATGAAAGTGTCACCCGTATAGCAATTGCCATAAAGTAACCTATATATACAGAATGGTGGACTGTTGTAGGGGCATCGTCAGACACGTTGGATCAACATTGAAGCAACATTGGTTAACCGTCCAGTGGTTGATGTAGACGCTGGTGTAGAAGAATCTTGCGTTGGGTCAGTGTTGGAGTAGTGTTGAGCCAGCATCGTACACGATTGACCTGCATTGAAACAGCAATGAGCTGCGACTCTGGCCCACCATTCGGGAACTCCTTATCTAGTTTATTTTGTGTCTGATGTCATGATTCTATGTTTCTGGTTGTATTTAAGAAATGATTCATGTTAATGAAATATGCAGGTAAACTCTTATTTGTCGCGGAACAAGGATTGGCCAGTCTCGTATTTCTTCTTAGGCTATAGCTAGCGAATGTATAGCGTGCTTGTTCGGTGCTGGTCCATTGTCGTAGATGGTAGACCAGCATTGAACCGGGAAGTTATGATAACTGCTTGCCTTGTATATTATGTGGGCGCTCAGATTCATGCCAGGCAGGCACGAGACGTTGGCCCAGTGTTGGTTTGGTGTGGTCCACCGTCTGCGACGCTGGCCTGACATTGTGACCGCCATCGGGTAGGCGTCTCGTGTTTGCTGGGTAGGACTATGAGGATGTGGGCTATGCTACTGTTTAGTAGACACGACACATTGGCCTAATGTTGATTTTGTGCCGGACCGGTGTCGTGGGCGGTGGGCCGGCATTGAATCGGCATTGGGCCTGTTTCTCCTGTTTGCTGGGTGACTAAATGACGAAAAAAAATGACACATTCATATTATCATGAATAAAATACAACTTGTTTTAACGCTGAAAAAGTAATAAGTTAATAACCACTTAAAAACGTTGCACAAAGATATAGCATAGTTTTTCGTTTTTTCTTCTCTTTTTTTCATTTTTAATGTATAATCGTGTTTTTTTCTGTACTGTGCATTGGATATGTATTGTGAATATATATATATATATATATATATGAAATCTGAAAATAAAAAAGTTGAAAAAAACACTGTAAAAAACTAAACTTGTATTTGTCACAGCAGAAAGTTAAAGGTTATGACAAAAATATATATATTTTTTTCAATTGAGGGCGATCACAAAGTATTATTAAAGGTGTGGTCAACTGTCAAAATTCGCAGGCCCAGGCTCAAATCACAGTAAGTCAATGTATCGTGTTCGGTCCAAATAAATAGGTTTTAAAAGGGTCACTAATTTGAAGTACAAGGTTACAGGTAGGTTAAGCAAACTAGACTGAGGATCTAAAAAGTAGTTCAAACAAAATGAACCAAGTTCTTTATAAATACATGGAATAAAGTTGTTATAAACTCCTAATATATAAATGAGCTAAACAAAGGTATTTTTAAAATATTGAAAAGACAAGCATGATATCGTTCTGTGTTTTAACTCACCCTTTGGATGATTGAATTTCGATTCATCTGTTGTGCATATGTCTCCGTCGGTTGTGTCAAACTTGGATTCAAGACGGATTCCCCAATTCACCAGGTCAAATGCTTCACTCATTTCTTTACACTCGTTCGTGGGAAGGTCGCTATAATGGTCTGCGGCTGGATCAAAGCAGAAGTGTAGATTGAAGTCTAATTTCCCTTGAATATTCCCGTCTGAAATAAAAACATGATATTTCTAACACTAATAAAAATGAAACATTGTTGTCCTCTCGGGACAGCAGCGTAGACGGTCGACCAACAGCATCAAAACAGCATTGCCTTAAGTTATCGTGATTCAACATTGTGGGGAGGCTCCGTCTCCAAGAGGTGCCGTGTTCGGCCTCTATGTGAAAGATATCTATTAGGACTTGAATTTCACAGTCCCATATGACCAAAATGTGATTGTTAATGATTGCTATTATAACCCCGCCTATACGTCTCACGTACACTTGCAGAAAGTTTGGTATAAATGCAGCTGACAAAATAAGAAACGTTCAACGTGTACTTTTTTCAATAAGTGTTGATTGCTAAGGCAGAAAAACATCTTTGTTTTTTAAATCACGAAGTAAAAACTTGTGGCACTTCCATTATTTTAATTTCGTTGAATAGCTGTATTCAGCTATTAAATTGATCCGAAAAAGAACATCATTGGCTGTGATGTCCTGGAGCACATAGCAGTCATGGATGAGAAGAGGCTGGTGTGACAGTGGCATTAACTGACTAGATTAGGCTCAAACAACAAGCCACTGTTCATATCAGAAAATAGCAATATGGAATTTTACTGTAGATCTGGTAGTTTTTCGTGTGTTAAGCTTTTAGCGAATTTGTGGTTTTGGGACTTTCGACAAAGTCTAGAATTGACCAATTATCGATTTCGATGATAGGTATACCTCATAGTAATAATTTTTACGTGATTCTTAAATTCGCGAATTTACCATATTTTCACTATACCACAAAATTGACTTTTTATGACTCTAATATTAAGCTTAATATTTAGAGTCTGCTGATGAACTACGATAATTTAGTTTTGATTCTGCGTGAGCATGTAAATGGATTATCTGTGAACGTTAAAATTGTGAATCACAATTTACATTTTCTCCGTCAATCCACTTACATGCTCAAGGGGAATCAAAACTACATGTTTGTGGTTCTTTAACACACTCCACTGCATTATTTTCTTTGTCTGATACTAAATTCTAAGCTGGGAATGGAGAGTTATCGTTAATCTAGTGCAGACCGATTATCATGGTAGGCCTATGTTTTTTTATAGTCAGTCAGGTATGACCGAGCTGTTGATTATGAGGGATCATTATCAAATGTGTTTCAAGTCAATTAAAACCCTTGGAGCTCTACATTCTTAGCTGTGGAAAAAGCCTCGACCATCGGTCTTGGCCATTTCCACAGCTAAGAATGTAGAGCTCCGAGGGCTTTATTCTATTCATAATATAATGTTCGTACATGTTCCATCCGCTGTGGTGCGTATAGATGCACATTTATTGTTTGGGGGGCATATCACAAGAGACGGCTCGGAGCAAGATGGCGGCTTCACTCCCCCGAACATCGTCTCCACTATGGCGTCGAAGATGGGAGGGTCCTCCCCACTCTTTGTTTTGTTACTCTGTAGTATCTCTATGTCCAAGCAGGTATAACATTGAAAATCTACAACATAAATAGTAACATACTTATGTGTATCCTTGGCCAGAAAAGTAAGCCTCCCTCATAAGATTTTAGCTGTTGTGAAATCCGAACAAGAATGCCAGCCTCGTGCAGACAACCCCCTTAGAAGTTTCACATATACATTTGGGACAAAGCTATCATAAAACGCACCACTACATTATTTTCTTTGTCCGATCACGACCTTCTAACCTGGAATGGAGAGTTGTTGATGATCAAGTACAAACCAATTATCATGGTAGGCCTATGGTGCTATAATCAGTCAGGCGCGACCAAACTGGTGATTATGAGGGATCCTCATAATGGCCTAGGCCTTTTTCAAAGGTAATAATGTAGAGCTGCTCGGGCTTTATCCTATACGTAATAAAGGACCAGAAGTCATGGTGCCCCCCTTTTAGTCAGAATGCCTGTCAATTAGAGGACTATGACTATTTTTTCATTTTCTGTTTTATTCAATAATTTATCAATTAATAAATAGTATATTTATCTACATGCAAAAATACATATTTCTAATGAAATCAAATATTTGAATGGTTTATATGAATTTACTGAAATGTATTTCTTTATTTTTCAAATCGTATTCTGAATGTTTAAAAATCCATGATTTTGATTTTTTGTGTGAGTGAGTGAGTGAGTGAGTGAGTGAGTGAGTGAGTGAGTGAGTGAGTGAGTGAGTGAGTGCGTGCGTGCGTGCGTGCGTGCGTGCGTGCGTGAGTGAGTGAGTGAGTGAGTGAGTGAGTGAGTGAGTGAGTGAGTGAGTGAGTGAGTGAGTGAGTGAGTGAGTGAGTGAGTGAGTGAGTGAGTGAGTGAGTGAGTGAGTGAGTGAGTGAGTTAGTGAGTGAGTGAGTGAGTGAGTGAGTGAGTGAGTGAGTGAGTGAGTGAATTCCTAACTGACCTGTTGCACTGCACATCAGATCGACCACTTTGTCAGCGAAGACATTTAGCACTTGGAATGATTCGATCAACATGACTAAATCAGGTGATGAAGCTATATCATTAAGAGCCGACTCATCCACCTCATCTGTCACGCCTATCGCTACCACTATAGCCCCATATGCCTTCATGTCATGCACCTACAAACAGCAATACATCATGAACACAATGACCATAACCTCATGTGTCATGCCACTTATTACAAACACTGGACATTGTTCCATTGATCCGTTAACAATTTAGTCCAGGAGCTAGTTTTTGTAGGGGCTCTATTTAGTGTGTTTGTTCAACCGGCGTAGTATCTACAATGTGAATTGACAGTATGGTAGAATGGACCTTCAGAAAAAACCCCAGGTAGTATGTACAAACAAATTGTGGTATCAATTTTTTTGTACAGCCTATTTTTAACATAGGGGGTGTTTTTCGCTATGTTCGTCAAAGTGGAGGTCAAGTTCGAAAAATAGCCATATCTTTGCAATGAATTGACCAATTCCTACACTTTTGGTATCACTACACTCAGTATTAACTTATCTAATTTTTGGGTTCGTCTGGCCTTAGATAAGATTGTGTATTGTGAGAATATAACACCTTAATCAAGTCACATCTCAATCGTAAATACGCTATGGATTTTTCTCCTCAATCTTTACACGAAATGAAACAGAAATTATACTAAGCGTATTGGCTGAAAATGCTTTATATGACCAAAATAAACAATGCTTCGGGAAAAAAGTAAGATCAAATTTGATTCCTTAGGTGTAACTTTAATGGGACTGAGCTCACTTCATGCTGCGTACGGTCCTGGTGAATATTGATATATTCTAGTGGTCATTGAGACCACCCCAACCTGTTTAGATTCACGGGGTAGAGTTACGTAAAGTTTTGTCGCTGCTGTTCTAGTTTATCAATGTACACATGGAAATTAAATTCCCGTCACAATGATATATTGCCTGTTGCAGTGGAGTAAATAGTCATCTCTCCACATACGTTTAAACATATTTTTATTACACAAGAAAAGACATAAGTAACAACAAAAAATAGATAAAAGTCAAAAGTTAGGTAAGTTATTACTGAGTGTAGTGATACCAAAAGTGTAAGGTTTGCTCAGTTTATTGCAAAGATATGGCTATTTTCCAAACTTGACCTCCACTTTAACGAACATAGCGAAAAACACCCCTATGTTAGAAAATGGCTGTACAAAAAAACTAATACCACAATTTGTTTGTACATACTACCTGGGGTTGTTGCCGAAGGTTCATTTTACCATTCTGTCAATTCAGATTCAAGATAGTCCGCCGGTTGAACGCAATTTTTTTTTCGGTGTCCCTGCTCCTGGACTAATTAAAGCGCTGATTTTTTTTTGTATAAACCATGGAGATGAAAGGGTTTTTTCGATTTAAAATCATCATAAATGTCTTAGTTAGCTCTTTCCGATTCATTTGAATCCTTATGTTATGACTGAAATCGATCCCCGTGCCGTAAGGGTCTGCGTTGCAGACACTGAAACTAATATTGACCCAATAATGCATAAACATGATAAATGGCTTGTGTTTGTTGGGCATTTTGTTTTTAGAAAGTTTATCAGCAAATCTGACAAAAAACGTTAAAATATGTATAAACCCTTTAGGCGCAAAGCATCTCAATAACAGTTTTGCATCCATTTTATGAACAGATGAAATCATTGCTGGTAAAAAAATATGTATTTCAACATCCAGATATGAAATGAATATTAGTGATTTTAACCCACGTGAGGTGGATATCGATTTAACCCTTTAAGCCATCACGATGCATTAAAGCATCATTTTACATCCCTGAAAACAAACTTAATTTTCCAACAACTAAGGATTTTATATTGATAATTTCCATGAAATTGGTTTACCAATACATGAAAATTTTCTGTAATTTTTAAGCCACATCAAATCTTCTTCATCCACTACAAGTCGAGAATTGCGACAACAATTCGCGGCTTGTAGTGGATGAAAATGACAATGTAAAGTCAGGCTTGAAAGGGTTAAATACCCTTTTAGTTATTTATTTCTAGAATGTTATTTTTATTGACTGTCATGTAATAGTTTGGAAAGAGCTTGTGATGCGGTCCCTCATATTAATACACCACTTTGTATTTCTCTTGTGTTTACGTTGAATGCCAAACAAAAAGTCAACTATTGTCAGAAAAAAAACATCATAATCAATTTTCCTGAATAATTCTTACCCTCTTCACCCCAACAATAACTAGCGTGATCTGGCAAAAATCAAATCAAAACAGTCCAAACTTTTACTTGATACATCCCAGTCGTATGCTGTATTGTTCCATATATCACTCAAATGAACACCATTTATTTGTCTACTTACATACATGTCTGTCTTGTCAGTGTCCTTGTTAGCCACACCATCGGTAATTAGTACTGCTATATCTCGGGAGGTCGGGCGGTTGGGGCAGTCATTACTCAACATCTGGAGTCCATAGTCAAAGGCTTTAGCGATGTTAGTAGTAGACTCTGTAGACAAATGTAGGTCATAGGTCACAATTATACAAATATTGGTCGAAGTTCACAATCCATTTTAAGTATACAAATATAGGTCAAATTCATAATCAATTTAAAGTTTTATTTATGCAGAGGCGGATTTAGTCCAGGTTGACAGGGTTTCAGAACCCGGGCAGCGTTTTCAAAACTAAATGATTGCGAGGCTGTAAACCATAAAAACCGTTTTTTTATTTGTTTGGAACCCTGTCATTGTTTTAAAAACAGTGACGGGGTTGCTAAGCAACATAACTTAGGAAACATATTAGTTAAAATGAAAATATAATGATAATCGTTGGTCAAAATATAAGTAAAATGTCATAATCCATTTTCAGTTTATGAAAACAAATATAATCAAAGTATATAATTCATGTTAAGGGAGATAAATAGATAGATGAAAGCAGCCTGGCATATGTAATGCTGCATGATATGGTATTCAACATCCCTGAAAATTTGGTGAGATATGTTGTGTGTTTTGAAAGTTAGACCTTTTGGCATATAATACAATTATTGTTTCACTATAATATTGTAATTGTATTACATACCAGGCTGAGGCCCTAGGCAGTGGCAAAGCTGTCTGCTTGGAAAATCGGAGATGGCGGGTTCGGACCCCGCTTTGGCATTCAAGTTTTAAAGAAACAAAATGTTTCTTCCCCGCTCACTCATAAAGATTGAATATTGTGGGGAGCCTATGTGATCGAGATGTAGTGCGCTCGGCCTCAGATCGCCAGGGCTCGAATTTCGAATTCGATATTTGGAAGACAGTGTCATCTCATTTATCTGACCATCCTTAGGAGGTTGTCCTCTCCCAGTTTAGCCTACATGTGCAGAAAGGTGGCCTAAAACCGCGTTTACTTCATTCATTTCTTTTATTACATAACATGGTCCAACATTGACAATTCACAACAAGCCGAACAAAGTGAGAAAAGGCTAATCACAGGATCTAGTGAAACAGACCGCAGAAAACCAGCAAGCACGCTGCACGAATTCTATGTTGTCTCAGCGTTGGGTCATTGATTGCGACGCTGTCCCAACATTGAGATAACATTGAGATAACATTGAATCAATGCATCGTGTTTTAAGGCTACCGGTAATGAGAACAAGTTAGGAATGTTCGTCACGTTTCGGTGAACAGGTAATGGTCAATACACATGCACCGCTTGACCAGATGTATGTACATGCTGTACCTGACCAGCCAATATATAGTTGATCTACTGAACACTTTATTATATATCCTCGTGACCAGGTGACGTAAGATTGCCTGGCTTATTGACATTAATATCATTCTGCTGTTATGAGATCAAGACGAAAGTCACAAAACAAGACAACGCACACAGACATAGAAGAAATCGAGATGACTCCAGATAAGTTTGCTCAAATTTTGCTTTCTTTCTGAAAAACAAAGAAGTTATAAAACAGCTTCGTGACGTCAGTATTTCAGAATATACAGGACATTGTCTGAGTCTGAGTAGAAATATCGACAGCTTAAAAAAAACTATTGATGCAAAAGATGTTGTCATCACGGCTCTAAAAGGGGAAGTGAAAACACTGAATCATAAAGTAGACGACTTAGAACAGTATTCACGCCGGAACTCTGTTCGGGTAACTGATATACCGGAGAATGAAAATGAAGACATCCGTAAAAGTGTATTAGAGATGATCAATAACAGGATGAAAATAGAACCTCTGGTTCAGTCTCATGAACTTGATCGTGTTCATCGCGTTGGACGATTCCAAGAACTTAAGACACGAGCTGTTCTCGTCAAGTTTGCCACGTATGCCAGTCGTCACAGAGTGTACTCAAAAAGGCGGCGATAAAATCCCAGGCGAAATATTGATAGTCCATGGGCCAGATATGACCCCCCGCCCACCCCCCTGAGGATTTTTGAAGACAGTGATTTTTGTACACCATGTTATATGACTATTCAATATCTGCTTTTTTTGCACTCAAGATATTGGGGCATAAAAATATACTGGGTCATCAAACATGAATTTTAAGCGGTAAATTACATTTTATAAAAGTCATGTTGTGTATATTTTTTCAACTGCAGGTATTTATTCTTATAATTAAACACTAGTTATGTTACAAGAAGATGCTATGTGAGACGAAAAAAAAAAAAATAATATGGGGTTCATTAATATATATAATAACCCTTTAAATCCCAAATTCTACATATCGCTTGCTACGTTTACATGAAAATCTAATCTGAAAACCCTCTCCACCACCCTCCTCAAGGGCGAGATATTTGAAAACGATAATTTCAAGACAGCTTATTCAATATCTATTCAATATCTGCTTGTTTGCACTCAAAATATTGCGACAAGAAGAAATACTGGGTCATCAAACATAATGTACCCCCTTGAATTTTAAACGGTAAATTTAATTTACTAAAAGGCATGTTGTATATATTTTTTCAACTACAGGTAGTTATTCAAGAATTAAACACTATTATTGTTACAAGATGTTATGTGAAACTAAAATAATAAAAAATATATGGGGTTTAATAATACATGTGATAACCCTTTAAATCCCAAATTGCACGCCTCCTATGCTACGTGTATATGGAAACCACATGAGCAAAACCCTCTCCACCCGCTCCACCTGGGCGGGATTTTTTAGGACATTCATTTTTTAGACACCTTATTGTTTATTTGTTCTTTATCTGCTTGTTTTCACACAAAATATTGGGACTGGAAAAAATAACGGGTCATCAAACATATGTACCCCCTGAATTATAAGCGTTAAATTTAATTTCCTAGAAAACATGCTGTGATTGTTTTTTTAACTTCAGGTATGTGTTCCATAGAATAAACACTAGCTATGTTACTATAAGATGTTATGTAACAAGAAATTAAATTGATTAACAAATAAGGGGTTCATTATAAGATATTATGACTTTTTAAATCTCAAATTACACGTCTTTCGTACTATGTGTATATGAAGACCAGAAATGAAAAACATCCCCTAACCCATCACCATGGCCGGGATTTCTAAAGACAATAAAGACACCTTATTATTTATCTATAAAATATCTGCTTGTTTGCAGTCAAAATATTGGGGCTGTAAAAAATATCGGTTTATCGAACATATGTATTCCCTGAATTTTAAGTGGTAAATTTAATTTCCTAGAAGACATGTTGTGATTGTTTTATATCTTCTTATATTACGAAATAAACACTAGTTATATTACTAGAAGATGTTATGTGAAGTGAAAATAAAAAAATAACAAATATGGGGTTCATTTCAATATATAATGATCCTTTAAATCTCAAAGTACACGTCTTCCGTGCTATGTGTATATGGAAACCATACATGAAAAACATCCCCTACCCCCTCCCCATGGGCGGGATTTTTAAAGACAATAATTTTTAGACAACTTAATATATATTTATTTAATATCTGCTAGTTTGCACTCAAGATATTAAGACAAGAACAATTAATGGGTCATTTTACACAGTAAATTTAATATCAGAAAAGACTGCTTGTATCTATATGTTCAACTCTGGTTATTTATCCCAAGGATTACACATTAAAATAACCCTAGTTATGTAAGTAGAAGATGTTATGTAAATAAAAAAAATAACTTAAATGAACAAATATGGGTTTATTATTGCATCATAGTTACATGTGATAACCAATTAACTCCTATATTACTGGTCAGTTATATTTAACCAAGGTGATAAAATAATAGTTTCATAATGTCAGTGGCATTTAGAAGGTATGGGCATAAAATAATCTCAGAAATCACGAAGAGTTAAAAAAAATGATGGTCTTTTTGATGACTTTTGAGTTCATGTGACTCAAACCCAAAGCATGTCTCGACATATATCACTGATTAATAATTAGCAGGTGCAACGCTAGATGCTGATAAATAGGTCTAAACATTATTTTTCTTTTATTAATATTCTAGATAACTTGTTACCACCAGATAGTTTGCATAGTGTACGTAACCTTTCTAATAATTATGCAAACCCATGTTCATAATAAGGCTTTTGTCTGAAAAAACCAACGCCATAGTTTTCTGGCAATCAGAAGGTGCACGATATGTTCGGGCGATGTGTTTATTTTTAATTTCCGATATCCCTACTAAACATGTTGATATCCTTGGTAACTAGCTTAGCAGGATATGTGGGCAACCTTTATCAACCTTAGGTTCTAAATTAACTTTTACATATTTTTGACCTATAATTAAGAAGCCACACTTCTGAATTGGCACCAGAATGAAATAAAAAAATGCTACAGGCACATGCTTATTTTATTGATCACTTTATGTATGTATTATCGGACAATCATGTAACTATAGGTTAAGGTACGATGCTGGAAGCCATAAAAAAATTCAAAGTAAGAAAATCACAATAAAAACACATATTGGTATTATCGTATATGTATAGTTGCCCAAACCCGAATCATTATACAGTAAATAGGTGTCATTTTATTTAAAGGTAATTTCCACGAGATCCGGGTTATAGGGTTACTCTAATATAATAAAGAAAACAAAGTAGGGTCTACTTATGTATTAAAAGATCAAAATAAACGTTTAAACAGGTCGTGGGTATTAGCTGAGAGGTCAAGAGGCTTGGTGAGAGGTCGTGTGTGGCGATAATACGTCTTTGAGTTTTGTCTTTTTACACGAATTTCTATTTCACAACGCCTTAACTACATGTGTGTACACAATTACCAGTTGAAATGTTATATATTACATGTAATGTGGACATTTCGGAACTCTTGAAATGTTTTCAGATGAAAGGTTGACTTCAAAAATGGGAGTGTAGATATTTTATGTTTTACTCTTTGGTTGTTTGGTCTTTGATATAGGCCCCTATTGCTCGAAACCTGATTTTCTATAATACTTAATATTAGCTAATTTGTATATTTTATGCTAATATGTTTTCATAATGTTGATAACATATTTTATTGCAATCTCTGTCCATGGAAACGATAGGGTAGACATTTTTTCAAGATTCTAACTTGATTAGTTTCTGAGATATTGCTTGAAACTGGATTTTGCGTAATGGCTGCCTAATTTGCATTTTTTATGCTAATTTATTTTTCTGATCCTAGTTAGATATATTTTATTGAATTCGTTGACCATGAAAACCGTTTGATAGAAACTGTTTTTTAGGATTCTAACTTGATTAGTTGATGAGATAATGCTTGAAACTGGATTTTGGGTAATAAATGGCTGCCTATTTTGCATATTTTATGCTAATGAATTATTCTGATCCTAGCTAGATATATTTTATTGCATTCGTTGACCATGAAAACCGTTTGATAGACACTGTTTTTAGGATTCTAACTTGATTAGCTGCTGAGATATTGCCTGAAACTGGATTTTCGGTAATGGCTAATTTGCATATTTTAGCATATTTAGCCCCAACAGCTTAAATGCAAACAACCGGATTTCAATAGGTCCATATTCAGAGGCTTCAAAAATAACCACCGTGAAAAATCCCCAGGGGGGGAGGGGGGGTACGGGTGGCCCACGGTCTATGAAGGAGCAGAACAGACCAGTACAGACAACGAGACAGCAGGACACGATCTACCACGGATTTATATTAATAAGGACCTGAGTGAGGTACCATCAAAACTTCTATTCTTATCAAGAAGAGCAAAACGCGGCGCTAAGATAATACATTGTTGTTCCTACGATGGAAGAATTGTCATCAAAGACTTAAAAGGCAAGATCTCAACTGTGACGTCAGAGAGAGAGCTTAAGAACTGTTGTTACAACAAAGCTTAGATTTTTTATTTATTATTATCATTATTTATTGAACTTTAAACTCACCCGGGCTTTCAAGCTAATGTTTTTCATGATAGACATCAATTTTTGTATTACTTTTTTATTGTTACACATTTTATTTGTTTTTGTACAATACACTCTCACTTAAATCGACTGTTAGAGTAGACCCGTCATAACCATGGATATTTATTAATGGATTTATGTAATATATGTAACAAATATATAAGTAGTCATTCTTATAAACTAAAATGTTTTGCTTGTAAATGTTCATTTCACCTTACGTGTATAAATGGTTTGACAAAAAAACGATTTTAGATCACTCAGTAATTACAATTGGATGTGTGAATTATGTGCAATAGAACTATTTCCTTTCAATCACATTGAAGACGATGACATATTTAGTAATATTGTTAGCGATCAGCGTAATATACCTTTATCTTTATTCGTTGATGAATTAGAAAAGAAAGAGTATTTAATGTTTTTGAAACAAATGATGTTGATGATACTGGATTTATGGACCCTCTGAATGACTTAGACCCAGATAAGCATTATTTTAATGAACTCGGCTCTTATACGGAGTGTAAATATTACTTGGAAGCAGGTTATAATAAGAAGTTACAGAGCTTCAAGATATCTAAAATAATTGCTCATTTATTCATCTAAATATACGTAGTGTGATGAAAAACATGTCACAATTTGTGAATTATCTCCAAAATATACATCATAAGTTTACCTTTATTGGCTTGTCAGAGACCTGGAATAATGAAGGTACTGCAGATTTGTTTTCAATTAAAGGGACTGGCCCGGGCTAAAATCATTAAAAAATTGGTGATTTTATTTTGGCTTCTTAATATGACCATATGATGTAAACATGTCAATGGACTCGAGCTGCAAAATATTTTAATTTTTGTGCTGCTTTCACCAGCTACATATAGAGACCAAATTCTTGATTTCTACCGTATCTCCGCGCATAAACGTGCATGCACTTATATTTGAAGATGCACTTAGTTTTCGAAAACAAGTGCATGCACTTATATTCGAACACAAGATATATTTCAAGAGACACAACATGTACTTATAGTCGAATATGAAATGATCTTGGCAAAACTATCGCAACATATATGAAATAAATTAAAATATATAATGTTATTTATTTTTCACCAATAAATGTATAGCTTAATTAATACATTACTATGTCATTATCATTTTATCATATAACACGGCATAACTTTATGCATTATATAAGAAACATTATAAATTATGTTTATATATATTAAATTTGCACGTAAATCAGTCAGGCGTAAATAGCCGTTTCACCTCACCCTATTGTCATCACTACCGCCTCAACTGTCGTCAATATTTTGTCAATATCTAGCTGTGAATAGACGCGTTCACGCCCTTAGGGACGCACCATTTTGATATCTGGGGGGGGGGGTCTTAAAAAAAATTGAAATAAATAGTTTGTCGCCACAAAAGTCAGAAAAAAAAGTTTGTTAAAAATGTGGTCAGAAAAAAAAGTTGTCGAAATTGATGAAAAATATGTTGACCAGAAAAAACACCAAATGGTAACGTAGGCTACATAATAGGGAAAGCATACGACAAAAAATTTCTTCGACGAAACATAAAAAAAAATTGTCGGACGTTGATCGCCAAAAAAAAGATTGTTTTCTCAAAAAAAAAGTTTGCAAGCAACAAAAACTCTAGCCCCCCCCCCCCAGATATCAAATGGTGCGTCCCTTACTGGGGATGAGGAGTGTACACTTATTGTTATCAAAACATCTATACTGTAGCAGTGTTCTATTTAAGTTAGCGTGGGACGACAGGGTGACGTAACTGTCCAGTTCAGGCAGGGAGTCTTTCAACCTGGTGGTTTCGAAATCGACAAGTTGTTTGTTTAGATGGATATCTGCATGCTTAGAACGGGGATAATTCAACATGTGATCAGCTGTGATTAGTTTAGTCAGGTCTTTATAAGCATCATATATAATGTGTAAAATACAAATGTGATTATAACATTATAATACAATTTCGAGTGTGAATAATCACAAACCTGAATCTATAAAGACACAAGTTGATGACAGAGTTGTTTGAAATATCATAGTGAGCGACAAAGTCACTGAGAATAGGGGTGCACTTAGTTTTCGAAATGTATGCATGCACTTAATTTTAGAAAACAAGTGCATGCACTTATATTTGAGCATAAAATAATTTCAAAACATCCCCGAAACATGAGATATTCACTTATAAGTGCATGCACGTTTAGGCGCGGGGATACGGTAATTATTGACAACCATGTCAAAAATAAGAAATACGGGAATTTCGTCTCTCTATCTAGCCTAACTGATAAATGCGCTGCCCATTTTTTTTTTTTTTAATGTGCAGTTCTAGTCTATGGACATGTTTACATCATATGGTCATATTAAGAAGCCAAATTAAAATCACCGATTTTTTAAGATTTTAGTCTGGGCCAGTCCCTTTAATGGATATGTATGTGAACATAAATTTAGATCATGTAAACGCGGAGGAGGTATTTTTATTTTTAGTAGGAATCATGTTCCATATACTTTACGGAATGATTTAATTGTATTTCAAACTGATTTTGAAAGTATATTTACTGAAGTCGAGGATAAATACATGAATAGTGATGTTAATGTTATTATTGGCGTCATTTGTAGACCACCAGATAATGATATCAATTTTACACAGATGAATTCTATTCAGAAAGAAAAAAAACATGCTACCTTATGGGTGATTTTAATATAAATGTATTAAATTCAAATATACATAATCCTACTTCTGAATTTGTTGACACATCGTATAAATATAACTTCTTCCCATTAATTAACAAACCTACTCGTGTTAAAAAAAGTATCTGCAACACTTATTGACAAAATTTTTACAAACAACATAAAGCACAAGGGTATTTTATCTTCTATTTTATATACAGATATCACTGATCATTTTCCAATTTGTCATATACTTAACAATAATGTACAACATGAATCGCCAATTATTTTCTAAAGAGATATGAACAATAATAACGTGAATAAATTTTATAATCTTGTTAAAACTAACAACTAGAGTTTTGTTTGCTTGGAGAGCTCTTGCCAAGCATCATTTTCTCTTTTCCATAAAAAATTACTTGAGTATTTTAACGCTTGCTTTCCCATTGAACATGTTAAGTCGCATTATAAAAATAGAAGATTTTGGCTAAGTGATACTCTGAAAAAATTAATTATTGAAAAGAATAAAGCATAATCACTATTCAAAAAGTGTCCTAATGTAACCAACGAAGTTTTATATAAACAGTGTAGATCGAAAGTAAATTCTGAAATGCGCCTAGCTGAACGCAAATATTACCAGAACATCCTTGAAAATAACAAATTCAATCTAGAAAAGACCTGGCAGATTCTGAAAGATATAATAGGGAAATCGAAACCAAGTAATATGAGTACTATTATAGAGGACAGTAAAGTCATTGCTAATGCATTTAATGATTTTTATGTAAACATAGGCTCAAATTTAACAAGTAAAATTAAACCTAATATTTTTTATATAAATCCGACAAGTTACAGATTGCATTTTTGTTCCACCTGCAACTGATGCCGAAATATTTAAAATACTTAATAATTAAAAAAAACAGTGCAGGGTTGGATGGTTTAGCACAATCCCTGCTCAAACCAATATTTTTGAACGTAACTGAACCCCTTACTCATGTGATGAATTTATCTTTAGCTCAGGGCATTGTCCCTCTGAAACATAAAATTGCTAAGGTTACGCCTTTGTTTAAAAATGATAATGAAATGTATGTAAATAATTATAGACCTGTATCTGTGTTACCATTGTTATCTGAAATCCTAGAACGACATTACTCAACAAATTTAGCTTTGATGACACTAGTTGATAAAATTACTGAATCATTACAAAAAGGATAATGTGTTTTAGTAGGCGAATAGTATTAGACCTGTAATCAGACTGAAGGGGAAAAATATGCCCAAGCCGAATTTTTCAGGATACCTTCCAAATACCATTAGAAATCACATACTAAAACTCCCCGTGATTCCCGCTGGAGCCTTTTCCATTATTCAAGATGGCGTCCAAGATGGCCGCCAAAATGTTGAAACCGCTATATCTCGGCTTGTAATCAACAAAACTTTATGATTTAAATGTATACATGTGCATTTATTGCCATAAGGATTCCATTGAAACAGGTTCTGAGTCACTAAATAGTCACGCCTATAATTCCTTTGCAATTTAAGGTATAGTAATAAGCGAAATAGCAAGATTTTGATATGTATGACATTTTAAATACTATTTTAATCATTAACATATCAGAAATAGAAAATAAATTATATATGTGACTATTTCGTGATTCAAACCCTGTTTCATTGTAATCCTTTTGTAAAAAAGAACATTTTGATATAATATTATATAAACATCATGAAGTTATGTTGATTACAAGCGGATATATTAGGTGGTCGATTTATGCAAACATCCACTCGAACACTTCGGAAAATTATTCCAAAGATGTTTTCCCAGAGGTTTTGTCACAAATGAGTATTTAATGGCAGGAGAAAGTTTTTCAAAATCTCACTACCAGAAAAGTGTCAAATCCAAGATGGCCGCCAATTACTCCAGAAGAAGGATATTGCTATGGCTAATTAGTGTATACCTACTGTTTAAGTGTCAATGTTAGTGCAGGCACTGGTGGTGGTCGTGGTAGCCTTAAACAACCGGCAATATATCTACCTTCAGCTATTGTTACTCTGGGGACTATCCGACCAGAGTCTCTGGACGTATGGACATGCCTGGGGTAAATCCCCCAGACATGCCCAGAACCCCTATGTTATCGGGCGAGTGAAGGAAAACGCTCTTAGCAAGTCACCGTGCCCTATCACCCCAAACTCACGTCATCATCTGTACATCATTCATCTCATCAATGGTTTGTACTGTTTTTATCGCATTACAATGTTACATAAATGACCATTAGTGCCAAAACGTGACGTAAAGAAATAATTCACTGTGAATTATATCATAAAAAACAGTGAAATTCAAGGAATACATATACATTGTGTTCACATCATTTATTTTGTTCAGTTTTTCTATCAAGCTAAAAACATGTGTTTTTGTTTCTCCACCCCCTTCCTCTGACATGGGTGGGGGCTCTAGGGGTAGTGGTTAGCACTGCTGCCTTTCACGCTAGAGTTCGAGGTTTGGTACCCGGTCTCGGCGGTTTGAAAGAATTATTCCCCATCCACGTGTGAAACTCAGTATTGCGGGGAGCCTCCGTGACCGAGAGGTAGCGTGCTCGGCCTCAGACCGCCAGGGCTTGCATTTCGAATCCTTTGTCTGGAGGACAGTGTCTTCTCATTCATCCCACCCTCAGGAGGTTTTCCTGGCCCAGTTTAGCCTATATGTGCACAAAGGTGGCCTAAGACCCGATTCATTTCATTTCCCCTGACATAAAAACGAACTTTATATACTATGCTTTTGGTGTACCACCCATCCCTCTCAATTTACGGGATGGATAGAAAACATATATCTAACAAATTAGACGCATAATACCTATATGTGTGATTTCGACTGCATAATATAATTCTTCTAGTTTTTTAATGACTAAGCATGCTCAAGGTCAAAAGATAAACTGAACATTGTGTCATTTTAAACAAGGAGTTACACGCCATTACAAGTGAAAGGGCAGGAGGCAATGGAGAGGCGCTAAAAGGCGACGAAGAGGCATTGAAGGGCAATGTAGAGGCGTTGAAGGAAGACAAAGAGGCATTAAGGTGCGACTGGGTGTGTTAAAAGGTGGCATGGAAGGCAGTACAGTGCGATGAGAAAGTGTTAAATGGCAATGGGAAAGCGTTAAAGAGCAATGGGGAAGAGGTAAAATGCGATGGGGAGGCGTTTAAGGACGGCGAGAAGGCATTAAAGGGCGCTGAAGAGGCATTAGAAGGCAGAGGTAGCGTGCTCGGCCTCAGACCGCCAGGGCTTGCATTTCGAATCCCGTGTCTGGAGGACAGTGTCTTCTCATTCATCCCACCCTCAGGAGGTTTTCCTGGCCCAGTTTAGCCTATATGTGCACAAAGGTGGCCTAAAACCCGATTCATTTCATTTCCCCTGACATAAAAACGAACTTTATATACTATGCTTTTGGTGTACCACCCATCCCTCTCAATTTACGGGAAGGATAAAAAACATATATCTAACAAATTAGACGCATAATACCTATATGTGTGATTTCGACTGCATAATATAATTCTTCTAGTTTTTTAATGACTAAGCATGCTCAAGGTCAAAAGATAAACTTAGCATTGTGAATATGTCATTTTAAGCAAGGAATTACAAGCCATTACAAGTGAAAGGGCAGGAGGCAATGGAGAGGCGCTAAAAGGCGACAAAGAGGCATTGAAGGGCGATGTAAAGGCGTTGAAGGAAGACAAAGAGGCATTAAGGTGCGACTGGGTGTGTTAAAAGGTGGCATGGAAGGCAGTACATTGCCATGAGAAAGTGTTAAATGGCAATGGGAAAGCGTTAAAGAGCAATGGGGAAGCGGTAAAATGCGATGGGGAGGTGCTTAAGGACGGCGAGAAGGCATTAAAGGGCGCTGAAGAGGCGTCAGAAGGCAATGGGGAGGCATAAAAGGGCGAGTAAGATGCGTTCAGCTGTGACGGAGTGTGGTAAAAGGTAACGAGCAGGCCTTAAAGGGCAACGAAAACACAGAGGCATTAAAGGGTGATCGTGAAGCAATAAAGGGAGACAGGAAGACGTTAAAGGGCAATGGGGAGGCGTTAAAGAACGACGAGACAGTGCTAAAGCGCGACAACGAGGCATTAATAGGCGACGGCAAGGTGTAAAAATGGTAGTGCTATTGCCTAAAATGCGATGGATGGGAAACAAAAAGGGGATGAGTAAGTGCTAAAGAGTGACGGGGAGGCTGTAAATGGCGATTGGAATGTGTTGATGGGTGATTGGCGGGAGTTAGAGAGCATCTGGTGGCGTTAAAGAGTAACGGAAAATGATAAAAAACGGTGGTGAAGCGTTAAAGAACACTTTATTCAGTAAAATAATAGCTAAATAACCTTATACCCATAAATATGACAAATGAAATGAAATGAATGGGGTTTTAGGCCATATTTGTGCACATACAGGCTGAACTAGGCCAGGAGAACCTCCTGAGGATGGTGAGATAAATGAGATGACACTGCCCTCCAGACATAGGATTCGAAGTATGACATTTAACTATCAAATTTGTACTACAAGAAATGCAGTTAAAACCTCATCAAAGATATGGATTACACTTGTTTCTAATTTTATTTCTGTAAAATGTTTGTTTAAATTAAACTTTGGATCAAACTTCTACCAGAAAAGGCGTTTCTACTCGAAATCAAATTGAAATAAGGTATTACATTGTTTTATTTTAATTTGTTCGAATCATATTTTCGCTCATTTGACCTTAAAATTAACTTTTCGACTTTGAAGATGAAGTTGAATAGATCACTACAATAATACCAGAAAGGGGTCTTCCAGTAAGTTAGATTAGGTCGGTTACCTCTTTTTACACAAAAAATAGGTATTACACTTGCTTTTACTAACTTGACCGTAAAATTGACGTTTTGACATTAAAGGCCTTTAATCTTCAATTTTTTATACATTTTGACCTTGGAATATACGTTTTACTCTAGAAGAAGTCCTTGTATCACCAAAATAATAGCATAAGTGGATTATCCAGTAAAAAAAATCATCTCAAAACGAGCTATTACATATGATGTTTTTTGATATTTGTATTTGTTAAAAATATTATTTTCAGGAATTTTACCTTAAAATTAACCCTTTGATTTTAAAGGTCACCTTGAATCACAAACATAATACCATAACACGATTTACCAGTTAAGATCCTATGAAAATAAGGTATTACACAATTTCCTAACTGTATTTGGTAAAAATCATATTTTCGATTATTTGACCTTCAGATTGATCTTTTGACATTGAAGATGACCTTAAATCATGAAAATAATATAAAAAATGAATTTTCCAATAAAAATTAGACGAAAAAGAGGTATTACACTTGTTCCTACCTTTATTTGTCGAAAAATCATATTTTAACTTGGCCATGATCTTGGATTTTGCCATAAATTGTTGGCAATTTAGGGTGGTTTTACCGATTTTCACGGCCGCTGGCGGCCATCTTGGAGTTTTCATCCATTTTTAGGAGTCAGATTTTGATTGACTGTCATTCACTTTATGTCCAGTAGGATTAAAAAACCGTTTTAGACCTTTTGTCTTTTTTTTGAGAGGTGAGGTGGTATATCAACCCGTCTATATAGTTGTGTTAACGTTTCGGCGGCCATCTTGGACGCCATCTTGAATATTGGAAAAGGCTCCAGCGGGAATCACGGGGAGTTTTAGTATGTTATTACTAATGGTATTTGGAAGGTTTCCTGAAATATTCAGCTTGGGCATATTTTTTCCCCTTCAAAACCTAATACTATTCGCCTATAGGAGTCTTTTTAGATTTTAGTAAGGCTTTTGATACAGTTAATCATACGATTTTATTAGACAAATTATATTTATATGGAATTCGTGGTATAGCACTAGATTGGATCACAAATTATCTCTCGGATCAAAAACAATCTGTAGTCTACAATAATACTAAATCAGATGACAAACATGTTACTTGTGGGGTTCCACAGGGTTCCATCCTGGAACCTCTTTTATTTTTATTGTACATTAATGATATTTGCAATGTATCTGACATTCTTTTTCCTATTCTATTTGCAGATAATACCAATATATTTTTGAATGGTAAAAATATTGATGAATTAGTGAAATGTATGAAGTGTGAGTTAAACAAAGTTGTTATTTGGTTAGCCGCTAATAAGTTATCTTTAAACATTGAAAAGACACATTTTATGATTTTCTTCTCAAAACGATGTTGTATTGATAACCAACAAGATATAAGAATTTGTAACCAAAAAAATGATTTTGCTGAGCACACTAAATTTCTTTGGATCTATATTGACTCTAATTTATCTTGGAGTCAACATATATCCTATTGAAAAACTTAATTATCCAAAGGTATAGGAGTCCTAAGAAAGGCAAGAAAATTATTATCTAAAAATATGTTAGTTACATATTACAGTGTAATATTCATTAGTTTTCCCTTATCTAAATTATCGTTTAGAGATTTGGGGTGGTGCGAAAGATATTCATATAAAATCTCTGATTATTCTTCATAAACGAGATATTAGATTGATCACCTGCTCGTCTCGGATGACACACACAAAACCATTTTTCCTCCAATTAAAATTATTAACACTGAAATAGTTATATTTGTACAAGGTTGAATTGTTAATGTTTAAGATAGTTCACAAAATGCATGTACGAAGACATATTTATGATTATATCAATGTTAATTTCAGATTTTTACAATTATAATACTAGACAAGCATCCTTATTTCGGGTACCACTTACACGTACTAACTTGATAAAAAGTACTTTAAGATATACAGGTCTAAAAATATGGAATAGATTTAGTGGTAATAGAAATCATAAATTGTCTATTGGATCTTTTAAAATAAACATTTAAAATATATTATGTATAAGTATTGTATGGATATGTTTGAGCATTGTTTTATCTTTTATATAATCTTATAATATATTGTAACACATGTATCGTTATGTGGGTGGTGATAATTTGTTTGTACTCTAGATTTGATTGTGTTATTTTGTTTGCTCTGCACGCGCATACTCAATGAATGAGTGTTAACATCAAGCTTAATTTAAAGGGTACATGGGCAAATCTGCCTTTTTCCCGTTGACACCATTATTATTACAGTTATTTGTTTATATTGATTGTTGGATTATATGGCAATAAACTCGATTATTATTATTATATTATATTAAGTTTCACACTGAATAATTATTTACATTTCTACCAGTTTGTTTTACAAGTTATAAAACAATTCATATTGGAACAATCATACTATATATATATTACTGGGTAATGACTAGACAGTTTTAAATGATGATTGCAAAAAATCAATCACATTTGTGAACAAGGACATGTGGTATGCAAAAATATTATTACTGCGTATTTTACCATTAAAATAGGGCAGAAATGGGTATGATTTTAAACAACCTGGAAAGGACATAAAAAGCTAAATTCCAGTTTGGAAACACCTCAATATGGTATCTAATGATGCTAACGATGGTATTTAAAGTGTTTTCTTGTTTGTACTAAAACAATTAAGCGAACTCATAGTTTCCCAGCTTGATGCCCTGACTATGGCCTGTTTTGTTGCGTCAACTCCCCCCTCGCTGCTGTTTACTGCAAGTAACCCCCTCGCCCACCACGTCTTCTTAAGTAACTCTCGCCCACCACTGCTTGCGCCACAGACTGTCTTGCTGAGTCAACCCCTTACCTGCTTACCCGTTACTTTTTACGCTGATCTCCACGCGCTACTGCTTGCGACGAAGATTGTTTTTGTTAGGTTACACCCCCCGCGGCCACTGTTTGCGCTGCACGCTGATCCATGTTGCTGTTAAAACAGGAGGAATATCTTGCAAATAAATTATTAGAAGAGCATTACTTACTGAGATATTTCGAACTGTCAACCATCTGATTTAGGTCAGCTTTGCTAGCTGTGTCGTCAAAACAGAAAAGCTTTTTGACTTTCCCCGAGAAAATGAGCATCGCAAAAAGTACATCATCCGGTCCGAGATCAAATGAGTTGATCAATCCATTGATGAACGTTTTCTGAAGGGCATAGTTTTTCTTCTGTGAACATGAAAAAAGGGAGATGACAAGTTTGATAGCATACAATGTGTTGTGGCATGTGGTGCTTTGTGTTGTGTATTTTACTATGTTTGGTGCGATGTGTTGTGTTGCGCTGTGTTTTGTTGTGCTGTTGTGTGTGGTGTTGCGCTGTGATGTGCTATGCCGTGCTTTGTTGCACTGTGGTGTGTTGTGTTGTGTTGTGTTGTGTTGTGTTGTGTTGTGTTGTGTTGTGTTGTGTTGTGCTATGCCGTGCTTTGTTGCACTGTGTTGTGTTGTGTTGTGTTGTGTTGTGTTGTGTTGTGTTGTGTTGTGGTGTGTTGTGTTGTGTTGTGTTGTATTGTGTTGTGTTGCGCTGTGTTGTGTTGTGTTGTTTTGTTGTGTTGTGTTGTGTTGTATTGTGTTGTGTTGTGCTGAGCTTTGTTGCACAGTGGTGTGGTGTGTTGTATTGTGTTGTGTTG
>OZ024914.1:7340234-7347734 GCA_964017125.1 Flabesymbios commensalis | reverse complement strand
TGTGCTGTGCTGTGTTGCGATGTGCTGTACTGTGCGTGCTGTGCTGTGTTGTGCTGTGCTGTGCTGTGTTGTGCTGTGCTGTGATGTGCTGTGCTGTGATGTGCTGAGCTGTACTGTACTGTACTGTACTGTGCTGTGCTGTACTGTGCTGTGCTGTGCTGTGCTGTGCTGTGCTGTGCTGTGCTGTGCTGTGTGTGCTGTGCTGTGCTGTGCTGTGCTGTGCTGTGCTGTGCTGTGCTGTGCTGTGCTGTGCTGTGCTGTGCTGTGCTGTGCCGTGCTGTGCTGTGCTGTATTGTGCTGTATTGTGCTGTGCTGTGTTGTGCTTTGTTGCGCTGTGCTGTGATGTGGTGTGCTTTGTTGCGCTGTGGTTTATCGTGCTGTGTTGTGGTGTGTTGTGTTGTGCTATGCTGTGCGATATACTACAAGAGATGCTAGATACGTACCCCTATGCTACCAGAGCTGTCCACAATCAGCAAGATATCAGCATTAGCGTCGCAAGTCGCTGAAAAGAATATATGTACAATTGTAAGATGTAAAGCGTTGTGATTTATTGTGCTATGATGTAATATGTTGGAATGTATTATGTCGTGGTGTATGGTGTTGGAATGTATAATGTTATAGTATATGGGGTTGTGGTGTATGGTGTTAGGTGTTGTGATGTATGGTGTTTAGTGTTGTAATGTAGAGTGTTGTGGTGTTGTGTTGTATGGTGTTGTGATATATGGTGTTGCGATGTATGATGTTGTAGTATATGGTGTTGTGGTGTATGGTATTGTGGTGTATGGTGTTGTGGTGTATGGTGTTGTGGTGTATTATGTTGTGTTGTATGGTGTTGTGGTGTATGGTGTTGTGGTGTATGATGTTGTGTTGTATGGTGTTGTGGTGTATGGTGTTGTGGTGTATGGTGTTGTAGTGTATGATGTTGTGTTGTATGGTGTTGTGGTGTATGGTGTTGTGGTATATGGTGTTATGGTGTATGATTTTGTGGTGCATGGTGTTGTGGTGTATGGTGTTGTGGTGTATGGTGTTGTAGTGTATGATGTTGTGTTGTATGGTGTTGTGGTGTATGGTGTTGTGGTGTATGGTGTTGTGGTGTATGGTGTTGTGGTGTATGGTGTTGTGAGGTATGGTGTTGTAGTGTATGGTGTTGTGGTGTATGGTGTTGTGGTGTATGGTGTTATGGAGTTGTGGTGTTGTGGTGTATGGTGTTGTGGTGTATGGTGTTGTGGTGCATGGTGCTGTGGTGTATGGTGTTGTGGTGTATGGTGTTATGGTGTAGGCTGTTATGGTGTTGTGGTGTTGTGGTGTATAGTGTTATGGTGTTGTGGTGTATTATGTCGTGGTGTATGGTGTTGTGGTGTATGGTGTTGTGGTGTTGTGGTGTATAGTGTTGTGGTGTATGGTGTTGTGGTGTATGGTGTTGTGGTGTATGGTGTCGTGGTGTATGGTGTTGTGGTGTATGGTGTTGTGGTCTATGGTGTTGTGGTGTATGGTGTTGTGATGTATGGTGTTGTGGTGTATGGTGTTGTGGTGTATGGTGTTGTGGTGTATAGTGTTGTTGTGGTGTATAGTGTTGTGGTGTATGGTGTCGTGGTGTATGGTGTTGTGGTGTATGGTGTTGTGGTCTATGGTGTTGTGGTGTATGGTGTTGTGGTGTATAGTGTTGTGGTGTATGGTGTTGTGGTCTATGGTGTTGTGGTGTATGGTGTTGTGGTGTATAGTGTTGTGGTGCATGGTCTTGTGGTGTATGGTGTTGTGGTGTATGGTGTTGTGGTGTATGGTGTTGTGGTGTATAGTGTTGTGGTGTATGGTGTTGTGGTGTATGGTGTTGTGGTGTATGGTGTGGTGGTGTATGGTGTTGTGATGTATGGTGTTATGGTGTATTGTGTTGTGGTGTATAGTGTTGTGATGTATGGTGTTGTGATGTATGGTGTTGTAGTGTATAGTGTTGTGGTGTATGGTGTTGTGGTGTATGGTGTTGTGGTGTATGGTGTTGTGATGTATGGTTTTGTGATGTATGGTGTTGTGGTGTATGGTGTTGTGATGTATAGTGTTGTGGTGTATGGTGTTGTGATGTATGGTGTTGTAGTGTATAGTGTTGTGGTGTATGGTGTTGTGGTGTATGGTGTTGTGGTGTTGTGGTGTATGGTGTTGTGATGTATGGTTTTGTGATGTATGGTGTTGTGGTGTATGGTGTTGTGATGTATAGTGTTGTGGTGTATAGTGTTGTGGTGTATAGTGTTGTGGTGCATGGTGTTGTGGTGTATGGTGTTGTGGTGTATAGTGTTGTGGTGCATGGTGTTGTGGTGCATGGTGTTGTGGTGTATAGTGTTGTGGTGTATGGTGCTGTGGTGTATGGTGTTGTGGTGTATGGTGTTGTGGTGTTGTGGTGTATGGTGTTGTGATGTATGGTGTTGTGATGTATGGTGTTATGGTGTATGGTGTTGTGATGTATGGTGTTGTGGTGTATGATGTTGTGTTGTATGGTGTTGTGGTGTATGGTGTTGTGGTGTATAGTGTTGTGGTGTATAGTGTTGTGGTGTATGGTGTTGTGATGTATGGTGTTGCGGTGTATGGTGTTGTGGTGTATGGTGTTGTGGTGTATGGTGTTGTGCTGTATGGTGTTGTGGTGTATGGTGTTGTGGTGTATGGTGTTGTGGTGTTGTGGTGCATGGTGTATGGTGTTGTGATGTATGGTGTTGTGGTGTATGGTGTTGGGGTGTATGGTGTTGCGGTGTATGGTGTTGTGGTGTATGGTGTTGTGGTGTATGGTGTTGTGGTGTATGGTGTTGTGGTGTATAGTGTTGTGGTGTATGGTGTTGTGGTGTATGGTGTTGTGGTGTATGGTGTATGGTGTATGGTGTTGTGGTGTATGGTGTATGGTGTATGGTGTTGTGGTGTATGGTGTTGTGGTGTATGGTGTTGTGGTGTATGGTGTTATGGTGTATGGTGTTGTGATGTATGGTGTCGTGGTGTATGGTGTTGTAGTGTATGGTGTTGTGGTGTATGGTGTTGTGGTGTATGGTGTTGGGGTGTATGGTGTTATGGTGTATGGTGTTGTGGTGTATGGTGTTGTGGTGTATGGTGTTGTGGTGTATGGTGTTATGGTGTATGGTGTTGTGATGTATGGTGTTGTGGTGTATGGTGTTGTGGTTTATAGTGTTGTGATGTATGGTGTTGTGGTGTATGGTGTTGTAGTGTATGGTGTTGTGGTGTATGGTGTTGTGGTGTATGGTGTTGTGGTGTATGGTGTTTGTGGTTTATTGTGTTGTGGTGTATGGTGTTGTGATGTATGGTGTTGTGGTGTATGGTGTTGTGGTGTATTGTGTTGTGGTGTATTGTGTTGTGGTGTATGGTGTTGTGGTGTATGGTGTTGTGGTGTTGTGGTGCATGGTGTATGGTGTATGGTGTATGGTGTTGTGGTGTATGGTGTTGTGGTGTATGGTGTTGTGGTGTATTGTGTTGTGATGTATGGTGTTGTGGTGTATGGTGTTGGGGTGTATGGTGTTATGGTGTATAGTGTTGTGGTGTATGGTGTTGTGGTGTATAGTGTTGTGGTTTATGGTGTCGTGGTGTATGGTGTTGTGATGTATGGTGTTGCGATGTAGGATGTTGTAGTATATGGTGTTGTGGTGTATGGTATTGTGGTGTATGGTGTTGTGGTGTATGGTGTTGTGGTGTATTATGTTGTGTTGTATGGTGTTGTGGTGTATGGTGTTGTGGTGTATGATGTTGTGTTGTATGGTGTTGTGGTGTATGGTGTTGTGGTGTATGGTGTTGTAGTGTATGATGTTGTGTTGTATGGTGTTTTGGTGTATGGTGTTGTGGTGTATGGTGTTGTGGTATATGGTGTTATGGTGTATGGTTTTGTGGTGCATGGTGTTGTGGTGTATGGTGTTGTGGTGTATGGTGTTGTAGTGTATGATGTTGTGTTGTATGGTGTTGTGGTGTATGGTGTTGTGGTGTATGGTGTTGTGGTGTATGGTGTTGTGGTGTATGGTATTGTGAGGTATGGTGTTGTAGTGTATGGTGTTGTGGTGTATGGTGTTGTGGTGTATGGTGTTATGGAGTTGTGGTGTTGTGGTGTATGGTGTTGTGGTGTATGGTGTTGTGGTGCATGGTGCTGTGGTGTATGGTGTTGTGGTGTATGGTGTTGTGGTGTAGGCTGTTATGGTGTTGTGGTGTTGTGGTGTATAGTGTTATGGTGTTGTGGTGTATTATGTCGTGGTGTATGGTGTTGTGGTGTATGGCGTTGTGGTGTTGTGGTGTATAGTGTTGTGGTGTATGGTGTTGTGGTGTATGGTGTTGTGTTGTATGGTGTCGTGGTGTATGGTGTTGTGGTGTATGGTGTTGTGGTCTATGGTGTTGTGGTGTATGGTGTTGTGATGTATGGTGTTGTGGTGTATGGTGTTGTGGTGTATGGTGTTGTGGTGTATAGTGTTGTTGTGGTGTATAGTGTTGTGGTGTATGGTGTCGTGGTGTATGGTGTTGTGGTGTATGGTGTTGTGGTCTATGGTGTTGTGGTGTATGGTGTTGTGGTGTATAGTGTTGTGGTGTATGGTGTTGTGGTCTATGGTGTTGTGGTGTATGGTGTTGTGGTGTATAGTGTTGTGGTGCATGGTCTTGTGGTGTATGGTGTTGTGGTGTATGGTGTTGTGGTGTATGGTGTTGTGGTGTATAGTGCTGTGGTGTATGGTGTTGTGGTGTATGGTGTTGTGGTGTATGGTGTGGTGGTGTATGGTGTTGTGATGTATGGTGTTATGGTGTATTGTGTTGTGGTGTATAGTGTTGTGATGTATGATGTTGTGATGTATGGTGTTGTAGTGTATAGTGTTGTGGTGTATGGTGTTGTGGTGTATGGTGTTGTGGTGTTGTGGTGTATGGTGTTGTGATGTATGGTGTTGTGATGTATGGTGTTGTGGTGTATGGTGTTGTGATGTATAGTGTTGTGGTGTATGGTGTTGTGGTGTATGGTGTTGTGGTGTTGTGGTGTATAGTGTTGTGGTGCATGGTGTTGTGGTGTATGGTGTTGTGGTGTATAGTGTTGTGGTGCATGGTGTTGTGGTGCATGGTGTTGTGGTGTATAGTGTTGTGGTGTATGGTGCTGTGGTGTATGGCGTTGTGGTGTATGGTGTTGTGGTGTTGTGGTGTATGGTGTTGTGATGTATGGTGTTGTGATGTATGGTGTTATGGTGTATAGTGTTGTGATGTATGGTGTTGTGGTGTATGATGTTGTGTTGTATGGTGTTGTGGTGTATGGTGTTGTGGTGTATAGTGTTGTGGTGTATAGTGTTGTGGTGTATGGTGTTGTGATGTATGGTGTTGCGGTGTATGGTGTTGTGGTGTATGGTGTTGTGGTGTATGGTGTTGTGCTGTATGGTGTTGTGGTGTATGGTGTTGTGGTGTATGGTGTTGTGGTGTTGTGGTGCATGGTGTATGGTGTTGTGATGTATGGTGTTGTGGTGTATGGTGTTGGGGTGTATGGTGTTGTGGTGTATGGTGTTGTGGTGTATGATGTTGTGGTGTATGGTGTTGTGGTGTATGGTGTTGTAGTGTATGATGTTGTGTTGTATGGTGTTTTGGTGTATGGTGTTGTGGTGTATGGTGTTGTGGTATATGGTGTTATGGTGTATGGTTTTGTGGTGCATGGTGTTGTGGTGTATGGTGTTGTGGTGTATGGTGTTGTAGTGTATGATGTTGTGTTGTATGGTGTTGTGGTGTATGGTGTTGTGGTGTATGGTGTTGTGGTGTATGGTGTTGTGGTGTATGGTATTGTGAGGTATGGTGTTGTAGTGTATGGTGTTGTGGTGTATGGTGTTGTGGTGTATGGTGTTATGGAGTTGTGGTGTTGTGGTGTATGGTGTTGTGGTGTATGGTGTTGTGGTGCATGGTGCTGTGGTGTATGGTGTTGTGGTGTATGGTGTTGTGGTGTAGGCTGTTATGGTGTTGTGGTGTTGTGGTGTATAGTGTTATGGTGTTGTGGTGTATTATGTCGTGGTGTATGGTGTTGTGGTGTATGGTGTTGTGGTGTTGTGGTGTATAGTGTTGTGGTGTATGGTGTTGTGGTGTATGGTGTTGTGGTGTATGGTGTCGTGGTGTATGGTGTTGTGGTGTATGGTGTTGTGGTCTATGGTGTTGTGGTGTATGGTGTTGTGATGTATGGTGTTGTGGTGTATGGTGTTGTGGTGTATGGTGTTGTGGTGTATAGTGTTGTTGTGGTGTATAGTGTTGTGGTGTATGGTGTCGTGGTGTATGGTGTTGTGGTGTATGGTGTTGTGGTCTATGGTGTTGTGGTGTATGGTGTTGTGGTGTATAGTGTTGTGGTGTATGGTGTTGTGGTCTATGGTGTTGTGGTGTATGGTGTTGTGATGTATGGTGTTGTGGTGTATGGTGTTGTGGTGTATGGTGTTGTGGTGTCTAGTGTTGTTGTGGTGTATAGTGTTGTGGTGTATGGTGTCGTGGTGTATGGTGTTGTGGTGTATGGTGTTGTGGTCTATGGTGTTGTGGTGTATGGTGTTGTGGTGTATAGTGTTGTGGTGTATGGTGTTGTGGTCTATGGTGTTGTGGTGTATGGTGTTGTGGTGTATAGTGTTGTGGTGCATGGTCTTGTGGTGTATGGTGTTGTGGTGTATGGTGTTGTGGTGTATGGTGTTGTGGTGTATAGTGTTGTGGTGTATGGTGTTGTGGTGTATGGTGTTGTGGTGTATGGTGTGGTGGTGTATGGTGTTGTGATGTATGGTGTTATGGTGTATTGTGTTGTGGTGTATAGTGTTGTGATGTATGATGTTGTGATGTATGGTGTTGTAGTGTATAGTGTTGTGGTGTATGGTGTTGTGGTGTATGGTGTTGTGGTGTTGTGGTGTATGGTGTTGTGATGTATGGTGTTGTGATGTATGGTGTTGTGGTGTATGGTGTTGTGATGTATAGTGTTTGGTGTATGGTGTTGTGGTGTATGGTGTTGTGGTGTTGTGGTGTATAGTGTTGTGGTGCATGGTGTTGTGGTGTATGGTGTTGTGGTGTATAGTGTTGTGGTGCATGGTGTTGTGGTGCATGGTGTTGTGGTGTATAGTGTTGTGGTGCATGGTGCTGTGGTGTATGGTGTTGTGGTGTATGGTGTTGTGGTGTTGTGGTGTATGGTGTTGTGATGTATGGTGTTGTGATGTATGGTGTTATGGTGTATGGTGTTGTGATGTATGGTGTTGTGGTGTATGATGTTGTGTTGTATGGTGTTGTGGTGTATGGTGTTGTGGTGTATAGTGTTGTGGTGTATAGTGTTGTGGTGTATGGTGTTGTGATGTATGGTGTTGCGGTGTATGGTGTTGTGGTGTATGGTGTTGTGGTGTATGGTGTTGTGCTGTATGGTGTTGTGGTGTATGGTGTTGTGGTGTATGGTGTTGTGGTGTTGTGGTGCATGGTGTATGGTGTTGTGATGTATGGTGTTGTGGTGTATGGTGTTGGGGTGTATGGTGTTGTGGTGTATGGTGTTGTGGTGTATGATGT
>OZ024914.1:7328539-7340034 GCA_964017125.1 Flabesymbios commensalis | reverse complement strand
TGTTGTGGTGTATGGTGTTGTGGTGTATGGTGTTGTGGTGTTGTGGTGTATAGTGTTGTGGTGCATGGTGTTGTGGTGTATGGTGTTGTGGTGTATAGTGTTGTGGTGCATGGTGTTGTGGTGCATGGTGTTGTGGTGTATAGTGTTGTGGTGTATGGTGCTGTGGTGTATGGTGTTGTGGTGTATGGTGTTGTGGTGTTGTGGTGTATGGTGTTGTGATGTATGGTGTTGTGATGTATGGTGTTATGGTGTATGGTGTTGTGATGTATGGTGTTGTGGTGTATGATGTTGTGTTGTATGGTGTTGTGGTGTATGGTGTTGTGGTGTATAGTGTTGTGGTGTATAGTGTTGTGGTGTATGGTGTTGTGATGTATGGTGTTGCGGTGTATGGTGTTGTGGTGTATGGTGTTGTGGTGTATGGTGTTGTGCTGTATGGTGTTGTGGTGTATGGTGTTGTGGTGTATGGTGTTGTGGTGTTGTGGTGCATGGTGTATGGTGTTGTGATGTATGGTGTTGTGGTGTATGGTGTTGGGGTGTATGGTGTTGTGGTGTATGGTGTTGTGGTGTATGATGTTGTGGTGTATGGTGTTGTGGTGTATGCTGTTGTAGTGTATGATGTTGTGTTGTATGGTGTTTTGGTGTATGGTGTTGTGGTGTATGGTGTTGTGGTATATGGTGTTATGGTGTATGGTTTTGTGGTGCATGGTGTTGTGGTGTATGGTGTTGTGGTGTATGGTGTTGTAGTGTATGATGTTGTGTTGTATGGTGTTGTGGTGTATGGTGTTGTGGTGTATGGTGTTGTGGTGTATGGTGTTGTGGTGTATGGTATTGTGAGGTATGGTGTTGTAGTGTATGGTGTTGTGGTGTATGGTGTTGTGGTGTATGGTGTTATGGAGTTGTGGTGTTGTGGTGTATGGTGTTGTGGTGTATGGTGTTGTGGTGCATGGTGCTGTGGTGTATGGTGTTGTGGTGTATGGTGTTGTGGTGTAGGCTGTTATGGTGTTGTGGTGTTGTGGTGTATAGTGTTATGGTGTTGTGGTGTATTATGTCGTGGTGTATGGTGTTGTGGTGTATGGTGTTGTGGTGTTGTGGTGTATAGTGTTGTGGTGTATGGTGTTGTGGTGTATGGTGTTGTGGTGTATGGTGTCGTGGTGTATGGTGTTGTGGTGTATGGTGTTGTGGTCTATGGTGTTGTGGTGTATGGTGTTGTGATGTATGGTGTTGTGGTGTATGGTGTTGTGGTGTATGGTGTTGTGGTGTATAGTGTTGTTGTGGTGTATAGTGTTGTGGTGTATGGTGTCGTGGTGTATGGTGTTGTGGTGTATGGTGTTGTGGTCTATGGTGTTGTGGTGTATGGTGTTGTGGTGTATAGTGTTGTGGTGTATGGTGTTGTGGTCTATGGTGTTGTGGTGTATGGTGTTGTGATGTATGGTGTTGTGGTGTATGGTGTTGTGGTGTATGGTGTTGTGGTGTCTAGTGTTGTTGTGGTGTATAGTGTTGTGGTGTATGGTGTCGTGGTGTATGGTGTTGTGGTGTATGGTGTTGTGGTCTATGGTGTTGTGGTGTATGGTGTTGTGGTGTATAGTGTTGTGGTGTATGGTGTTGTGGTCTATGGTGTTGTGGTGTATGGTGTTGTGGTGTATAGTGTTGTGGTGCATGGTCTTGTGGTGTATGGTGTTGTGGTGTATGGTGTTGTGGTGTATGGTGTTGTGGTGTATAGTGTTGTGGTGTATGGTGTTGTGGTGTATGGTGTTGTGGTGTATGGTGTGGTGGTGTATGGTGTTGTGATGTATGGTGTTATGGTGTATTGTGTTGTGGTGTATAGTGTTGTGATGTATGATATTGTGATGTATGGTGTTGTAGTGTATAGTGTTGTGGTGTATGGTGTTGTGGTGTATGGTGTTGTGGTGTTGTGGTGTATGGTGTTGTGATGTATGGTGTTGTGATGTATGGTGTTGTGGTGTATGGTGTTGTGATGTATAGTGTTGTGGTGTATGGTGTTGTGGTGTATGGTGTTGTGGTGTTGTGGTGTATAGTGTTGTGGTGCATGGTGTTGTGGTGTATGGTGTTGTGGTGTATAGTGTTGTGGTGCATGGTGTTGTGGTGCATGGTGTTGTGGTGTATAGTGTTGTGGTGTATGGTGCTGTGGTGTATGGTGTTGTGGTGTATGGTGTTGTGGTGTTGTGGTGTATGGTGTTGTGATGTATGGTGTTGTGATGTATGGTGTTATGGTGTATGGTGTTGTGATGTATGGTGTTGTGGTGTATGATGTTGTGTTGTATGGTGTTGTGGTGTATGGTGTTGTGGTGTATAGTGTTGTGGTGTATAGTGTTGTGGTGTATGGTGTTGTGATGTATGGTGTTGCGGTGTATGGTGTTGTGGTGTATGGTGTTGTGGTGTATGGTGTTGTGCTGTATGGTGTTGTGGTGTATGGTGTTGTGGTGTATGGTGTTGTGGTGTTGTGGTGCATGGTGTATGGTGTTGTGATGTATGGTGTTGTGGTGTATGGTGTTGGGGTGTATGGTGTTGTGGTGTATGGTGTTGTGGTGTATGATGTTGTGGTGTATGGTGTTGTGGTGTATGGTGTTGTGGTGTATGGTGTTGTGGTGCATGGTGTTGTGGTGTATGATGTTGTGTTGTATGGTGTTGTGGTGTATGGTGTTGTGGTGTATGGTGTTGTGGTGTATGGTGTTGTGGTGTATGATGTTGTGGTGTATGGTGTTGTGGTGTATGGTGTTGTGGTGTATGATGTTGTGTTGTATGGTGTTGTGGTGTATGGTGTTGTGGTGTATAGTGTTGTGGTGTATGGTGCTGTGGTGCATGGTGTTGTGGTGTATGATGTTGTGTTGTATGGTGTTGTGGTGTATAGTGTTGTGGTGTATGGTGTTGTGGTGTATGGTGTTGTGGTGTATGGTGTTGTGGTGTATGATGTTGTGGTGTATGGTGTTGTGGTGTATGGTGTTGTGATGTATGGTGTTGTGGTGTATGATGTTGTGATGTATGGTGTTGTGGTGTATAGTGTTGTGATGTATGGTGTTGTGGTGTATGGTGTTGTGGTGTTGTGGTGTATGGTGTTGTGGTGTATGGTGTTATGGTGTTGTGGTGTATGGTGTTGTGTTGTATGGTGTTGTGGTGTATGGTGTTGTGGTGTATGGTGTTGTGGTGTATGGTGTTGTGGTGTTGTGGTGTATGGTGTTGTGGTGTATGGTGTTATGGTGTTGTGGTGTATGGTGTTGTGTTGTATGGTGTTGTGGTGTATGGTGTTGTGGTGTATGGTGTTGTGGTGTATAGTGTTTTGGTGTATGGTGTTGTGGTGTATGGTGTTGTGGTGTATAGTGTTGTGGTGTATGGTGTTGTGGTGTATAGTGTTTTGGTGTAGGGTGTTGTGGTGTATGGTGTTGTGGTGTATAGTGTTGTGGTGTTGTGATGTAGGGTGTTGTGGTGTATGGTGTTGTGGTGTATGGTGTTGTGGTGTATGGTGTTGTGATGTATGGTGTTGTGGTGTATGGTGTTGTGGTGTATGATGTTGTGGTGTATGGTGTTGTGGTGTATAGTGTTGTGGTGTATGGTGTTGTGGTGTATGGTGTTGTGGTAATGTGGTGTATGGTGTTGTGGTGTATGGTGTTATGGTGTTGTGATTTATGGTGTTGTGTTGTATGGTGTTGTGGTGTATGGTGTTGTGGTGTATGGTGTTATGGTGTTGGGGTGTATGGTGTTATGGTGTTGTGGTGTATGGTGTTGTGGTGTATGGTGTTGTGGTGTATGATGTTGTGGTGTATGGTGTTGTGGTGTATGGTGTTGTGGTGTATAGTGTTTTGGTGTATGGTGTTGTGGTGTATGGTGTTGTGGTGTATAGTGTTGTGGTGTATGATGTTGTGTTGTATGGTGTTGTGGTGTATGGTGTTGTAGTGTATGGTGTGTGGTGTATGGTGTTTTGGTGTATGGTGTTGTGGTGTATGGTGTTGTGGTGTATGGTGTTGTGGTGTATGGTGTTGTGGTGTATGGTGATGTGGTGTATGGTGTTGTGGTGTATAGTGTTTTGGTGTATGGTGTTGTGGTGTATGGTGTTGTGGTGTATAGTGTTGTGGTGTATGATGTTGTGTTGTATGGTGTTGTGGTGTATGGTGTTGTAGTGTATGGTGTGTGGTGTATGGTGTTTTGGTGTATGGTGTTGTGGTGTATGGTGTTGTGGTGTATGGTGTTGTGGTGTATGGTGTTGTGGTGTATGGTGTTGTGGTGTATGGTGTTGTGTTGTATGGTGTTGTGGTGTATGGTGTTGTGGTGTATGGTGTTGTGGTGTATGGTGTTGTGGTGTATAGTGTTTTGGTGTATGGTGTTGTGGTGTATGGTGTTGTGGTGTATAGTGTTGTGGTGTATTATGTTGTGTTGTATGGTGTTGTGGTGTATGGTGTTGTGGTGTATGATGTTGTGTTGTATGGTGTTGTGGTGTATGGTGTTGTGGTGTATGGTGTTGTAGTGTATGATGTTGTGTTGTATGGTGTTTTGGTGTATGGTGTTGTGGTGTATGGTGTTGTGGTATATGGTGTTATGGTGTATGGTTTTGTGGTGCATGGTGTTGTGGTGTATGGTGTTGTGGTGTATGGTGTTGTAGTGTATGATGTTGTGTTGTATGGTGTTGTGGTGTATGGTGTTGTGGTGTATGGTGTTGTGGTGTATGGTGTTGTGGTGTATGGTATTGTGAGGTATGGTGTTGTAGTGTATGGTGTTGTGGTGTATGGTGTTGTGGTGTATGGTGTTATGGAGTTGTGGTGTTGTGGTGTATGGTGTTGTGGTGTATGGTGTTGTGGTGCATGGTGCTGTGGTGTATGGTGTTGTGGTGTATGGTGTTGTGGTGTAGGCTGTTATGGTGTTGTGGTGTTGTGGTGTATAGTGTTATGGTGTTGTGGTGTATTATGTCGTGGTGTATGGTGTTGTGGTGTATGGTGTTGTGGTGTTGTGGTGTATAGTGTTGTGGTGTATGGTGTTGTGGTGTATGGTGTTGTGGTGTATGGTGTCGTGGTGTATGGTGTTGTGGTGTATGGTGTTGTGGTCTATGGTGTTGTGGTGTATGGTGTTGTGATGTATGGTGTTGTGGTGTATGGTGTTGTGGTGTATGGTGTTGTGGTGTATAGTGTTGTTGTGGTGTATAGTGTTGTGGTGTATGGTGTCGTGGTGTATGGTGTTGTGGTGTATGGTGTTGTGGTCTATGGTGTTGTGGTGTATGGTGTTGTGGTGTATAGTGTTGTGGTGTATGGTGTTGTGGTCTATGGTGTTGTGGTGTATGGTGTTGTGGTGTATAGTGTTGTTGTGCATGGTCTTGTGGTGTATGGTGTTGTGGTGTATGGTGTTGTGGTGTATGGTGTTGTGGTGTATAGTGTTGTGGTGTATGGTGTTGTGGTGTATGGTGTTGTGGTGTATGGTGTGGTGGTGTATGGTGTTGTGATGTATGGTGTTATGGTGTATTGTGTTGTGGTGTATAGTGTTGTGATGTATGATGTTGTGATGTATGGTGTTGTAGTGTATAGTGTTGTGGTGTATGGTGTTGTGGTGTATGGTGTTGTGGTGTTGTGGTGTATGGTGTTGTGATGTATGGTGTTGTGATGTATGGTGTTGTGGTGTATGGTGTTGTGATGTATAGTGTTGTGGTGTATGGTGTTGTGGTGTATGGTGCTGTGGTGTTGTGGTGTATAGTGTTGTGGTGCATGGTGTTGTGGTGTATGGTGTTGTGGTGTATAGTGTTGTGGTGCATGGTGTTGTGGTGCATGGTGTTGTGGTGTATAGTGTTGTGGTGTATGGTGCTGTGGTGTATGGTGTTGTGGTGTATGGTGTTGTGGTGTTGTGGTGTATGGTGTTGTGATGTATGGTGTTGTGATGTATGGTGTTATGGTGTATGGTGTTGTGATGTATGGTGTTGTGGTGTATGATGTTGTGTTGTATGGTGTTGTGGTGTATGGTGTTGTGGTGTATAGTGTTGTGGTGTATAGTGTTGTGGTGTATGGTGTTGTGATGTATGGTGTTGCGGTGTATGGTGTTGTGGTGTATGGTGTTGTGGTGTATGGTGTTGTGCTGTATGGTGTTGTGGTGTATGGTGTTGTGGTGTATGGTGTTGTGGTGTTGTGGTGCATGGTGTATGGTGTTGTGATGTATGGTGTTGTGGTGTATGGTGTTGGGGTGTATGGTGTTGTGGTGTATGGTGTTGTGGTGTATGATGTTGTGGTGTATGGTGTTGTGGTGTATGGTGTTGTGGTGTATGGTGTTGTGGTGCATGGTGTTGTGGTGTATGATGTTGTGTTGTATGGTGTTGTGGTGTATGGTGTTGTGGTGTATGGTGTTGTGGTGTATGGTGTTGTGGTGTATGGTGTTGTGGTGTATGGTGTTGTGGTGTATGGTGTTGTGGTGTATGATGCTGTGTTGTATGGTGTTGTGGTGTATGGTGTTGTGGTGTATGGTGTTGTGGTGTATGGTGTTGTGGTGCATGGTGTTGTGGTGTATGATGTTGTGTTGTATGGTGTTGTGGTGTATGGTGTTGTGGTGTATGGTGTTGTGGTGTATGGTGTTGTGGTGTATGGTGTTGTGGTGTATGATGTTGTGGTGTATGGTGTTGTGGTGTATGGTGTTGTGATGTATGGTGTTGTGGTGTATGATGTTGTGATGTATGGTGTTGTGGTGTATAGTGTTGTGATGTATGGTGTTGTGGTGTATGGTGTTGTGGTGTTGTGGTGTATGGTGTTGTGGTGTATGGTGTTATGGTGTTGTGGTGTATGGTGTTGTGTTGTATGGTGTTGTGGTGTATGGTGTTGTGGTGTATGGTGTTGTGGTGTATGGTGTTGTGGTGTTGTGGTGTATGGTGTTGTGGTGTATGGTGTTATGGTGTTGTGGTGTATGGTGTTGTGTTGTATGGTGTTGTGGTGTATGGTGTTGCGGTGTATGGTGTTGTGGTGTATAGTGTTTTGGTGTATGGTGTTGTGGTGTATGGTGTTGTGGTGTATAGTGTTGTGGTGTATAGTGTTGTGGTGTATAGTGTTTTGGTGTAGGGTGTTGTGGTGTATGGTGTTGTGGTGTATAGTGTTGTGGTGTTGTGATGTATGGTGTTGTGGTGTATGGTGTTGTGGTGTATGGTGTTGTGGTGTATGGTGTTGTGATGTATGGTGTTGTGGTGTATGGTGTTGTGGTGTATGATGTTGTGGTGTATGGTGTTGTGGTGTATAGTGTTGTGGTGTATGGTGTTGTGGTGTATGGTGTTGTGGTGTTGTGGTGTATGGTGTTGTGGTGTATGGTGTTATGGTGTTGTGATTTATGGTGTTGTGTTGTATGGTGTTGTGGTGTATGGTGTTGTGGTGTATGGTGTTATGGTGTTGGGGTGTATGGTGTTATGGTGTTGTGGTGTATGGTGTTGTGGTGTATGGTGTTGTGGTGTATGATGTTGTGGTGTATGGTGTTGTGGTGTATGGTGTTGTGGTGTATAGTGTTTTGGTGTATGGTGTTGTGGTGTATGGTGTTGTGGTGTATAGTGTTGTGGTGTATGATGTTGTGTTGTATGGTGTTGTGGTGTATGGTGTTGTAGTGTATGGTGTGTGGTGTATGGTGTTTTGGTGTATGGTGTTGTGGTGTATGGTGTTGTGGTGTATGGTGTTGTGGTGTATGGTGTTGTGGTGTATGGTGTTGTGGTGTATGGTGTTGTGGTGTACAGTGTTTTGGTGTATGGTGTTGTGGTGTATGGTGTTGTGGTGTATAGTGTTGTGGTGTATGATGTTGTGTTGTATGGTGTTGTGGTGTATGGTGTTGTAGTGTATGGTGTGTGGTGTATGGTGCTTTGGTGTATGGTGTTGTGGTGTATGGTGTTGTGGTGTATGGTGTTGTGGTGTATGGTGTTGTGGTGTATGGTGTTGTGGTGTATGGTGTTGTGTTGTATGGTGTTGTGGTGTATGGTGTTGTGGTGTATGGTGTTGTGGTGTATGGTGTTGTGGTGTATAGTGTTTTGGTGTATGGTGTTGTGGTGTATGGTGTTGTGGTGTATAGTGTTGTGGTGTATGATGTTGTGTTGTATGGTGTTGTGGTGTATGGTGTTGTAGTGTATGGTGTGGGTGTATGGTGTTGTGGTGTATGGTGTTGTGGTGTATGGTGTTGTGGTGTATGGTGTTGTGGTGTATGGTGTTGTGGTGTGTAGTGTTGTGGTGTATGGTGTTTTGGGTGTATGGTGTTGTGGTGTTGTGGTGTATGGTGTTGTGTGTTGGTGTATGGTGTTGGTGTATGGTGTTGTGTTGTTGTGGTGTGTGTTGTGGTGTATGGTGTTGTGGTGTATGGTGTTATGGTGTTGGGGTGTATGGTGTTATGGTGTTGTGGTGTATGGTGTTGTGGTGTATGGTGTTGTGGTGTATGATGTTGTGGTGTATGGTGTTGTGGTGTATGGTGTTGTGGTGTATAGTGTTTTGGTGTATGGTGTTGTGGTGTATGGTGTTGTGGTGTATAGTGTTGTGGTGTATGATGTTGTGTTGTATGGTGTTGTGGTGTATGGTGTTGTAGTGTATGGTGTGTGGTGTATGGTGTTTTGGTGTATGGTGTTGTGGTGTATGGTGTTGTGGTGTATGGTGTTGTGGTGTATGGTGTTGTGGTGTATGGTGTTGTGGTGTATGGTGTTGTGGTGTACAGTGTTTTGGTGTATGGTGTTGTGGTGTATGGTGTTGTGGTGTATAGTGTTGTGGTGTATGATGTTGTGTTGTATGGTGTTGTGGTGTATGGTGTTGTAGTGTATGGTGTGTGGTGTATGGTGCTTTGGTGTATGGTGTTGTGGTGTATGGTGTTGTGGTGTATGGTGTTGTGGTGTATGGTGTTGTGGTGTATGGTGTTGTGGTGTATGGTGTTGTGTTGTATGGTGTTGTGGTGTATGGTGTTGTGGTGTATGGTGTTGTGGTGTATGGTGTTGTGGTGTATAGTGTTTTGGTGTATGGTGTTGTGGTGTATGGTGTTGTGGTGTATAGTGTTGTGGTGTATGATGTTGTGTTGTATGGTGTTGTGGTGTATGGTGTTGTAGTGTATGGTGTGTGGTGTATGGTGTTTTGGTGTATGGTGTTGTGGTGTATGGTGTTGTGGTGTATGGTGTTGTGGTGTATGGTGTTGTGGTGTATGGTGTTGTGGTGTATGGTGTTGTGGTGTTGTGGTGTATGGTGATGGGGTGTATGGTGTTATGGTGGTGTGATTTATGGTGTTGTGATGTATGGTGTTGTGGTGTATGGTGTTGTGTTGTATGGTGTTGTGATGTATGGTGTTGTGGTGTATAGTGTTTTGGTGTAGGGTGTTGTGGTGTATGGTGTTGTGATGTATGGTGTTATGGTGTAGTGATTTATGGTGTTGTGATGTATGGTGTTGTGATGCATGGTGTTGTGTTGTATGGTGTTGTGATGTATGGTGTTGTGGTGTATAGTGTTTTGGTGTATGGTGTTGTGGTGTATGGTGTTGTGTTGTATGGTGTTGTGATGTATGGTGTTGTGGTGTGTAGTGTTTTGGTGTAGGGTGTTGTGGTGTATGGTGTTGTGGTGTATAGTGTTGTGGTGTTGTGGTGTATGGTGTTGTGGTGTATGGTGTTGTGGTGTATGGTGTTGTGGTGTATGGTGTTGTGATGTATGGTGTTGTGAAGTAAGGTGTTGTGGTGTATGGTGTTAGTGGTGTATGGTGTTGTGGTGTATGGTGTTGTGGTGTATGGTGTTGTGGTGTATGGTGTTGTGGTGTATGGTGTTGTGATGTATGGTGTTGTGAAGTAAGGTGTTGTGGTGTATGGTGTTGTGGTGTATGGTGTTGTGGTGTATGGTGTTGTGGTGTATGGTGTTGTGGTGTATGATGTTGTGGTGTATGGTGTTGTGGTGTATGGTGTTGTGGTGTATGGTGTTGTGGTGTTGTGGTGTATGGTGTTGTGGTGTATGGTGTTATGGTGTTGTGATTTATGGTGTTGTGTTGTATGGTGTTGTGGTGTATGGTGTTGTGGTGTATGGTGTTGTGGTGTATAGTGTTTTGGTGTATGGTGTTGTGGTGTATGGTGTTGTGGTGTATAGTGTTTTGGTGTATGGTGTTGTGGTGTATGGTGTTGTGGTGTATGGTGTTGTGGTGTATGGTGTTGTGGTGTATAGTGTTTTGATGTATGGTGTTGTGGTGTATGGTGTTGTGGTGTATAGTGTTTTGGTGTATGGTGTTGTGGTGTATGGTGTTATGGTGTTGTGATTTATGGTGTTGCGTTGTATGGTGTTGTGTTGTATGGTGTTGTGGTGTATGTTGTTGTGGTGTATGATGTTGTGCTGTATGGTGTTGTGGTGTATGGTGTTGTGATGTATGGTGTTGTGGTGTATGGTGTTGTGGTGTATGGTGTTGTGGTGTATGGTGTTGTGATGTATGGTGTTGTGAAGTAAGGTGTTGTGGTGTATGGTGTTGTGGTGTATGGTGTTGTGGTGTATGGTGTTGTGGTGTATGGTGTTGTGGTGTATGGTGTTGTGGTGTATAGTGTTTTGGTGTATGGTGTTGTGGTGTATGGTGTTGTGGTGTATGGTGTTGTGGTGTATGGTGTTGTGATGTATGGTGTTGTGGTGTATGGTGTTGTGGTGTATGGTGTTGTGGTGTATGGTGTTGTGATGTATGGTGTTGTGAAGTAAGGTGTTGTGGTGTATGGTGTTGTGGTGTATGGTGTTGTGGTGTATGGTGTTGTGGTGTATGGTGTTGTGGTGTATGGTGTTGTGGTGTATAGTGTTTTGGTGTATGGTGTTGTGGTGTATGGTGTTGTGGTGTATGGTGTTGTGGTGTATGATGTTGTGTTGTATGGTGTTGTGGTGCATGGTGTTGTGATTTATGGTGTTGTGATTTATGGTGTTGTGTTGTATGGTGTTGTGGTGTATGGTGTTGTGGTGTATGGTGTTGTGATGTATGGTGTTGTGGTGTATGGTGTTGTGGTGTATGGTGTTGTGGTGTATGGTGTTGTGGTGTATGGTGTTGTGGTGTTGTGGTGTATGGTGTTGTGGTGTATGGTGTATGGTGTTATGGTGTTGTGATTTATGGTGTTGTGTTGTATGGTGTTGTGGTGTATGGTGTTGTGGTGTATGGTGTTGTGGTGTATAGTGTTTTGGTGTATGGTGTTGTGGTGTATGGTGTTGTGGTGTATGGTGTTGTGGTGTATAGTGTTTTGGTGTATGATGTTGTGGTGTATGGTGTATGGTGTTGTGGTGTATGGTGTTGTGGTGTATGGTGTTGTGGTGTATGGTGTTGTGTTGTATGGTGTTGTGGTGCATGGTGTTGTGGTGCATGGTGTTGTGGTGTATGGTGTTGTGGTGTATGGTGTTGTGGTGTATGATGTTGTGGTGTATGGTGTATGGTGTTGTGGTGTATGGTGTTGTGGTGTATGGTGTTGTGGTGTATGGTGTTGTGTTGTATGGTGTTGTGGTGCATGGTGTTGTGGTGTATGATGTTGTGGTGTATGGTGTATGATGTATGGTGTTGTGATGTATGGTGTTGTGATG